>JAULCD010057827.1:0-12102 GCA_032361085.1 Calliostoma canaliculatum | reverse complement strand
CTTTAGTCCCACACAACAATAAATTCTACATTTCTTTCCCAATTTACTTTTTAATTCTTTATGTCAGAGTTATATCTCTCATTGGTCTTTGAATCACAATTATAGAATCCAGTTTAATGTTAAAACACTGGAGAAATTCCAATACACGTGGCTATTGATGGTTCATTGCGCGGTGATTTAAGATATTACTCGAACATTACTTATTTTTAACACGCTATGCGTATAAAACAGAGTATTTAACTGACTAAAGTGGGATAGAAACTTTGACTATTTGTCTTGTTAAAACCTCATCCTGTGTTTCTGAAAAAGCTTAAACCATTGCTGTGCCAAACTGATGTTAGTAAGACATAACATTGTGATTACCTTGTGCTGTTAAAAACCTATCCTGTGATAATGTGTTTAAAAAAGCTACTACCGGAGCTCTTTTAAACAAATTATCACACGATAGGTTTTCACCAGCTCTTTTAAACAAATTATCACAGGATAGGTTTTCAACAGCCAAGTTTTGAAATTGGATAAATGTTAAACTTGGCATTCAAAGGGTAAAACGAGTTTCCCAATAGAGTCGTTGACACTTTTATTCAGTCTATTGAGTTCCAATAAATACTTTATGAGACCAATAAATATACAGTAAGTATATAAATGATGATAGAATAGGAACTTATAATTATAACATCAGCACTAAATTATACGTGAAGTACATTTCACTTAGATAGTCGGGCCATGATCAGAAAGTAATGTTTAATTACGTACCATTCTCTTTATTATGGTTATTTATTTTCTGAATAAAATATATTACCTTCTAAAATAAACTTTAAGGCTAACTCTGGGAGCAGTTAATTATAACATGGGTACATAAAACGGGATTAATTTGTGCTGTTGAAAACCCATGCGGTGGTAGTTTGTTGCCAAATTGCCTGACTAGAACACATTTAATACGTTATCATATACTTAATTAAACAAGTTAAACATTTCACAATCCTAAAATTTTAACAATTTGACCAGTTATCAGTGTGGGCACTTATTGTGTATTCAAACAGTAATAGCCACGTTTAGACTTACGAAAAACACCCGTTTTTGTCCAGGTGATTCGATCAAAATTATGTGCACATCACTATAGTGGCATAAGTTGTTTTTCACGTGTAACTGGTCACGTGACCATAACACCGCACGTGTTTTCATCCGTACTTGTCAGCACAGCGACACTTACTATGGACTCGCAAACAAGTCGTCTTCAGTGATGAATTCCGATTTACTCTTCGATTTGCTGATGGTAGAAGGTGGGTGTGCCGGCGGCGTCATTAACGTTCCACCCAGTGTAGTGTACAGGAAGTGACAGATTTGGAGGCGGAAGTGTCATTGTGTGGGGTGCGGCAATGCATGTTCCAGGCTTTTTATCATTCGTGGCGTCTTCAAAGCTGCTGGTTACCGCGACCAGGTAATGACACCAGACCTTTTGCTATTTCTGGTGACCTATAGTCCAGGGTTGCTCTTTCAACACGACAACGCCAGACCCTACACAGTCATTTTGACTGAATTTTTTTCAGAGTGCTGGAGTCAACGTCATTGACTGGCTGTCAAGGTATCCGAATCTCAATCACATCAAACGCTTCTGGGATGATCTTGGCACTCTCCAGAACCAAATACAGAATCTGCAACATCTAGACATGTTGTGCAAGAACAATGGCGTCATCTTTCCAACCATGTGTTCACAGGCACCATACAGTCAATTAGGAGGCGTTGTATTGCAGATGTCAACGCACATGGTGACCAAACACGCAACTGAACGTGTGTGTCACAACCGTTAATCCTTCTCTATACATTAATGTTTAAAAATTATCACCCCTGATACATTTTTTCTATTATATTATTCTGTTATAATGATTACTTATAAAAATGTGAATTTTTTAATTTGATTGAGTTTTTATCCTAATGATTGATGCAAAATTAACTTGAAAAAAATTCATCATGTAAAAACATTTGATCTAAAACTATATCAGTACATTTGTAATGAAGACTATTTACAGTTCATCAAGATAAACTATTGCACATTGTATTATAAACATCGAAATTAAAGTATAAGTTTTCCCCAAAACTTTGTTGTTGAGATTTTTTAGATTTTGAAATTTAAAGCTGATTGTTTAAAAGGAGCTTGTAACACAACTGACTTCAAGGATTTAAAAAAAAAACGTTGACATAATACAGTGATACTTGCACAAATATTTTAGGTTTATATTGCATGTATGTATGACGTCATCGGCAGGACACGATACGTTTATTCATGTTTGAAATGGTGTTTTTCTCAAAATGGGTATTTTTGCGAACTAACAGTGCTTGGTATAGAATAGAAAAAGACGTTTGATGTATGGTTTTGGAGGCGATATTATTAGCTAGGATGGTGATATAAAACAGAAGTGAGGGTTCCGTTACATGAAACGCTTGTAAAACTGAAAGATCATAATGTTTTCTTAGCTCTGAAAGTTTCATGAGGCTTTAACTGAAAGGACCTTGAACCCCCTTTACTCAAAGCGATCTTAAGCTAAGTTGATCGTAAGTGTTAAATAACATTGGCTCACGGCTATCGTAGCGCAGAGATCGCTTTGAAACCGGTGCCGTTCGGCACCGGTTCCAAATCGATTTCTGCGCTACGACAGTAGTAAGCCTATGGTACGAAGCAACTTCACATGACATTGTTTTGAAAGTCATTTATGATTAACTTAGGAACAAGACCCATGACTTACGGCATCTTTGTTGAACGGGTCCCCTGCCTATTTGTCGAATTCATTGGTGAAAGTTAAACACAAAGTGGCACCTTTTAACACATCTTGTTAAAATTTGTTCGTGGGAGCACACATTACCAAAAATATAGGTTTTAATAAAACAAGGCAGTACCAGGTTTCAGTCTTGAACCTAATTCAAAAATTCAGTTCTTAGCCTTATAGATGGACCAGAACAGCAGAGGTTGGTCATAGTTTTAATTCTGACTAACAAAACATTGAGGGTTAAAGTCATGAATATAATTAAAATTTAACCATGATAATTAACTTTACTCCATTTGTTCCTGTCAAATGCCTAATCCATTGACTTATTTCAGTGACACACCTTTACCCTCTTTATGTTTGGCAAATTGCTCAAAAACATATATTGAGCACAGCTCAGTGAAAAGCCAAGAATTGAAAAAAATAATCTCAACATGTCACCATTGATTTCAGATTTTAAATAATTGTTTTTATTAAGTGTTTTTAGCTTTTGGGGCAACGTCTTACAAAAATGAAAATATGTTTCAAGTATTTGTTTTGGAAACATGTTTGGCTGGCGGCTATTAATAATCGTTTAAAAGTGTTTATTTCAGCAGAGTGAGTTTAATTTGCTTTTAAATGAATCTTAGTTTCTGATGAAATAATCGATAGCACTATGTCTGTTTGATTGTATAAGTTAGGGTTATAAGAAAAAGCACATACATACGTTGTATACTAGTATCACAGAGCCCGGGCAATGCTGAGCAAATGTTAAGGATAAACGTGGTAAATCATTTGGTAACAATTTGCTACAAATACGTTAATAACTCAATTTGTAATATTTTAAGTAATGTTTTAACTACTATTTTAACTTTGATTATGTTGATCTATTTTCATCCAACTATATGTTATACTTAGGTTAGAAACACAACGTTTCACATTTTGTACTATTTAATTTCAAACAGTAGTGCTCTTTGACATGGCCTCGCCTGACAATGATAATAAGTTTATGATATAATAGAGTTAAAAAGAGATACATAGTGTGTTTGCTTGTGCTTCAATTTACCAATTACAAGTGCTAATCGTCTCAACACTATCAAAATTTAAGCGTATCATGCCATCATGTCAAATTGAAGCACAAACCAACACTATATTTTTAAAGCTATCATATCGTAAGTTTCTAATCATTTTAAGGTGAAAAAAACTGTTCCTTTGGCAATTTATTTCAGAGGGGTTAATCACTGTCAGTTTGTCTCACCAAAACAGGTTTTAAAAATGCTCTGGTAAGTTCTTCAACAAACTCCTTCAGAAACTCTCCGAAATAAATTGCTAAAAGGAAAGATACGAGGTGGTCCAAGTTTAAGTCCAAACCACTTTTCACTAGAAAAAAATTATAGAAATTATGCAGCTGATTTCTATTGGTTTGATGAGATTTCCGTAGGAAATCTCATTAAACCAATGGAAATCCGCTGCATAATTTCTATACATTTATTCTAGTGTTAGCAGTTCATGGTTAAAGCCGAAGAGGAAAGGGTAAGGCAGTTTAACACTGTTTGTTCCTGTTAAATATCTTATCTATGAATTTCAGTCACACAAACATTGCCCTGTTTATTACAAATAACATAGAAGAAGGTATCGAGCACAGAGTAATTCATGAACATATTTTAACTTTTTTTATTAACTCTAACCCTACCCACACCTGCAGAAAACACAAAAAGGCTAAAACGGGATAATCAAACACTGGTTTTAAATATTCAGAAAAATCGTGGGACGGTGTTCGTAGGGTATAATCAGATAAATTCAAATATGTGTTTTTTAATCTTTTTTTGTTTGGTGTGTATGAGGCGGGGACTTATTTTTGTTCACATGGTATTATTGCTCGTTTTAACGTGATTATTTCAGTAGCATGGCTTTAATTCAGTGTTAAATTAAATAACTAAATCGGCTTAGTCTGGTGGGTTGTAAAACAAAGTTGATAAGAATTACACATCTCGCGTACTACAGCCTCTAGGCAAGGCTAAGCAAATGTTTGGGATAAAAAGAAAATGATATGAGAACGATTATGTGTGCGTGGAAAAAAGCAGAAAACAGGATACAACTCCAGACGAAACCAAACCAAAACAAATAAGATTGTTTAGTTCAATCTATCTTAAATCTATCATCAGATAAAATAATTTATATTTAGTTAAAACACAATTTACCCTTATCGCACTAGTTCTGAAGGAATAGTCGTTAATCATGAGGGTATTTGTGGCATACTTGTTGAGTACAGTGTGGAAAGTCAAACTATTTTTTTCACAACTTCTGACGGAATAATTACTCTATGTCCATGGTGCTATGGCATATATGTCCGTCAAATATAAACCTGAATATGCTGCTGAAGGGGAGCAATTTCACAAATACTACAATGGCTTTTCACCTGCGCAGTGTCGTGTTGAGATTTTTCATAGCAGTTTTTTGGCTGGCTTTCGCTGGAAATCTCATCAAACCAATGAAAATTTGCTGAATAATTTCTTTACATTTTGTTTCAGTGCAAACATATACTCAAAATCTACATAAAAGAAGTCGATGTAAGAAAGTGATATTGTGTTGCACTCAAAATGTGTGAATGTTTGCAGAGCAAGAGTGATACTGTAGTGAAATCAAGCAGTTTTAGTTTCAAGCAGCGGTGGATCCCTGGGTTCCGTGTCACAAAACCATCATTACGACATGGTACAACACTGGGCTAATTGGTTAGATTAACAAATACCTAAAAAGCGTTGTAACCCAAGAATCAAGTGACTTATAATAGTCTTACGGCTGTCGTAGCGCAGAAATCGTCGTGGCACAGTCATGCCTGAAAGGATCAGCACAGATACCTTTGCCTCCTTTACACGTAGCTCAGACAGTGAATAGGACTTATCCCAGGAAGCACTACCAGTACGAACTCACCAAGAACTTTCCTGTGGTGTAAATACTACTTATACTAGGATAGGTTGGTCGTCAGTAAGTTTTAAAACAATATTTTATGAACTTGTTTCTTATCATAGGCTTACGGCAGTCGTGGCGCAGAGATCGATTTGGAACCGGTGCCGAATGACACCGGTTCCAAAGCGATCTCTGAGCTACGACAGTCGTGAACCAATGTTATATTTTAACACTTCTAAGATTGCTTTGAAGAACGGGGCCCTGGGCAGTTAATGTAAAAATGGTGAAATTAATATGAAGAAAGTCGTACTTTGTTACACAAACCCAAGTCAATTGTCAGAGATCGGAAAAAAAACTCGGAATATTGACACTAATTGTCAGGGAATGGTTTCACAAATAGGTTTCAACAGCCTGTAATTTTTATATTGATTGGACAAATGTTGATCTTGGCACTCAAAGAGTTAATTAACATCCTGCGAAAACCTACAAAAACATTTCGGCGTAAAATAAAACTTCGACGAGAAGATTGGTTCTGTTATGTGTTTGTCAATACGGAAAAGAGACGGAAGTGGAGTGAGAAAAAGGAAGACTTTTACTCGGAGCTTTGTTACATGAAAGTGACTGGATGAAATCAGACTCGAGGATATTGATTCTGAACAAAGAAGGTCTCACGCACGTTTAGTTCTGAATTCATCCTTGTTGAAGTCGCAATGTAAAGAAAGTCAATCTCATTGATGCCGAAGAGAAGCAGAAATAAAAGGCGATCAATTCATGATTGTAATTTATCCTTTAAAAAGTAACTAATTTTAACTGAACAAATTAGAATTCAATAGAACAAAAGAGGTTGAGTTGGTTTTTTAAATAGGGAATATTCATCCGTTAACAGTTAACTACATTGTTTGTTCATTTTGATGATTCAATGATAACTAAAACAGGCTGTTATAGCGTATTTTACTAGAAATAGTTTATTTAGATTATTCAGCAGATTTTCATTGGCATGATGAGAACTTATGGAAATCCTCTGAATAATTTCTATATTGTTTTTCAGCGTTTGTGACAATTTGCGAGAGCTATTTTTAAACAAATTGCTGCAGGGTATGTTTAACAGTACAGGTTGTCCCAGGTTTAAGTCCTATTTCTACTTCAACACATTAAAGGTTAGTGCTATAATTAGACATGAAATGTTTGCCATGAGAATCAATATATCACTGCTCGTTCGTGTAAAATGCCTAATCTATAAACTTATTTTAGTGAATAAACAATTGCTTTGTTTCCATGCTACATAAAATGCGCAAAAGACGATATTGAGCACTGTTTAGTGAGTGTAAATAATTGAAGTAGTAATTAATATCAACCCACCCACATTGTACACAGCCGCAAGGAAAAAGCAACAATGGCGGATAGAATCTGGTTATTTAGACATTAACCAAACTATTCAAATAAATCATTTTAGCGGGCGTTGTGGTTTTTTTTGGCTGTGGTGGGGCTGGGTGGTGGGGTGGGTGATGGCGGAGGGGGCGTGGGTTTGGGTGGCGCATTGATTAGCGTGTTGTACAACGGACCCCAATGACTGTGGTTCGAATCCCGCTTCGGATGGCTCGGTGTTTTTTTCCGTTTTGGTTACCTTTTCAACTTGCAGTGAGGAGAGTGAAAAGCTTTAACACCAGTAAAACTCTGGTACTTGCGGATGCTTGCAGGTTTCACTGCATCACAATACCACATTAGTGGTGCAGGTTTTCCTCCTGCTATACTCCTTGACGTCACGAGAAAACGGAAATATTTTTTCAAACCGCGTAAAACCTAACTCACTAACTTTTTGGGGTAATAATCATGTCGGAGCTCTTTTACACAAATTATTTCAGGAAAGGTTTTAAACAACCTATTGAACCTGGACATTGAAATTGACAAGTGTTGGGTTTAGCACGTTAAGGGTTAAGAAAGGATGGACATGTTCTTGAGGTATTCGTGTTCTTATCAATGTGCTTATTATAGTATTCATGGCGTATTGTGGTTTCAAATAATTTTTTAGCATCAGGTGAAAGAAGAAGATAGGCAAAGCAAATAGTTTGAATAAACAAAATAACAACCATGTGTGCATAGATAATGAAAAATAATTGGATAGGATACCAGACAAAACAAAACTAGTATTTTAGGTTTATTTAGTTTATACTTACTTTAACCTATGTTTGGCTAAATTTCAACTTTAAAGTTCAGTACACAAGTTTTTACTTGTTACGCTACGTCTGTGTTAAGTCTTGATATTAGACATTGATGCAAACATGACAAAATCTAATTTTTGAGGGACGTAGGTTTGCTGGTGTCGGTATTGTTACTTATCTAACGTGACTATTGCAGTAAAATGGGTTTATGTGCTTTCAAATAATTGTTCAGTGTCAGATAAAATAATAAATCATGAGTAGTCTGCAGGGGTCTTTCAACAAGAGGTATTAGAAATACAACATCGATTCTTTTACATCACAGCCCATGGGCAAGGATAAGTTTTGGGCAAACAGGATACATGATTAGGTATTGATTAAGGAATGGAGAAAACAGGATGAGTGCAAAGTATAAATAAGTTAATAGCTTCTGTTTGTTTACTACAATCTACTTTTAATCGATTACTCACTAGATTTCAATATTAAGTTAAAACACAAATACCAACATTTTGGTTAACCCTCATCTTTGTCAGGAGGCCACATTTATGGTTTGACTTAGACTATGGTTTAATTTGACTGGCTTACTTGTCGACTAAAATTTATTGTCTTAAGTCAAACCATAACTGGATGTTGAAAACGTGTATGGTTCAAATGTGTTTCAAAAAGCTATTTTAAACAAATTAACATATGATAGCTTTTGTCATAACTCAACAAAGATTAACGCTAAAGATAGACTTAAACAGCAGAATGTGGTCTTAGGTTTAGGCCTGCGTGACCTCTTTTTAGGGCCCTGTTCTTCAAAGCAATCTTAGTGTTAAGATAATCGTAAGTGATATTTAAAACAATGTCCGTGAAGTTGTTTCTTACCATAGGCTTACGACTGTCTCGGCGCAGAGATCGATTTGAAACCGGTGCCGAATGTCACCGGTTCCAAAGCAATATCTGCTCTGTACAGTCGTAAGCCAATGTCAAATGATAGCTACGACAGTTGTAAGCCAATGATAATTTTCGCATTTACGACCAACTTAGCCTAAGATCCTTTTGAGAAACAGGGCCCGGCAATCCTGGTCCAAAGTTTTTTTAAATTATTTTCAACAAACAAGAGTAGAAATTTAAATCTGAATACCCTTTTCTCGAGTGAAGAAAACTGCTACGTTTAGTGAGGTTAAAGTGTATTTTTAACTAAAGCAGAATTATTAACGAGAATTTATTTTTTACAAACATAATTACTCATTACTTATTTACATGTTGTGTTTTTGCATGTTTTTCCCCTATATTGCTTTAACGTACAAACTAATATATATCTCGACAGAATAATTAAAAAGGCCATTAATATCATATACAGAGCTTGCTCCCAATGGCGATAAAAGTGTTGAGGTAATTCAATTTTATTTTACAGACATTTTCTTTGTATGCGTTATTTCAAATTATATTTATACTACTATAGATAATTCATACAATCAGGATGGTGACTGTACTATTATCTGATAAAACTTTGTAACGTATCTGGCATTCACTAAGTTATTTACGTGTGTACACTAGAAAAAATGTATAGAAATTATTCAGCGGATAGTTTTGGTTTGATGAGACTTCCTGTGAGATTCGATGAGATTTTCCTTCTATACATTTTTCTCAGTGGTAAAACACTCAAGGTCAATGAACGACGTTTCATCTATCAATTATTTATACATTCATTCTTAAATTTTATATTTTTATTTGCAATATGGCACTATTTTAATTTTAAAAAATGGGTTTTACAAATTTAATTTCCTTTTACGCAGTGAAACAGGTTAATATTTTGTAACTTTATATCATGTAACAATAGAGCTGTCATTTAAAAAAATGACATTAAATAGTAACAATGCAAAACAATAAAAAACAAAACCCTCCTCAATCTCTTTCCGAAATTTATGCAATTAGTTTATTTTAACACTGTGTATAATCCCTGCAATCAATTCGCTCCACATGAGTTTTCCTAAGCTAAAACTTTGTCAATTTCAATGTCTAAATTCCAGTCTAAATAGACTGTTGAAAGCCTATCTAGTGATAATTTGTTACAGGAACTCTTTTGAACAAATCATTACAGGATAAGTTTACAACAGAACTAGGTCACAGTTTAAGTTTCACTGAAAACACTTTGGCACAATAGCCATTTTTAATCAATTGTTTACTGTTACTATTACTATTTGTTAACAAATCAAGGTTTTTTACATCCCACGACAAATTTATACAATAAACAGGGGGTGGGTGATGTATCCAGATCACATGTATGGAATGTTTCAGCAGATATCTTGAAGACATCCTAAAAATCTCGGAACACATATATCTGTAGGCGGAACACTTAATCTTGATAAACGTTTGATGAAGAATGCTGTATATATAAAACCCTTCTCAATAAGAAATATATGAAACAACAGTCCCCGGGGAAAAACAACTAACATATTTCAACAAGTAGTTTGTCTATTCGCGCAAATCCAGAAAGTCTGTTTGTCTTCAAAAATGGTCATTATAGTCACCAGTACTCGCGAATTAGTGCCTGACTTTGAGGGTTCGAATCCCGCACGGGATTATAGATAATGGAATATTAACTAAGATAGTGTAATCCTAAATATAACATATAGTTGTAACATTCATAGCTATTTTAACCTAACAAAAACCTGTAGAATCCCAAATCCCAAACAAACTACAAAATGTTAAAAGTAAGCAAAGAGGATAATTATTTGCACCACAGACCCGTTTCACAAAACGATTGCTACTTTACGACCTCGTAAACCATGTTACTGAGCAAATAGTTTCCTTTTACAAATGCCCCCAAAATCGTTGTTAATTGTTTTGTATTCAAAGAATACAACCCGTGTCACTGAATCCACAATTTGTTGTAACATGTGCAACAATGTCACAGGTGGAACAGCTAGATGTGGAGTGACCTAAAGCCCAGGGCCCCGTTCCTTAAAGCAATTTTAGGCTATGTTGATCGTAAGTGCTAAAATATAACATTAACTTACGACTGTCGGAGCGAAGAGATCGCTTTGGAACCGGTGCCAATCGGCACCGGTTCCAAATCGATCTCTGCACTCTGACAGTCGTAAGCCAATGATATGTTATAACTCCACGAGAAACTGTTTAAACATCACTTACGACTATCATTGCTTTGAGGAGCGGGGCCGAGATGAGATAATTCAGATTTCTCACCCATGCAGTGTTTGGTGAATATATTATCTAGTTGTTTACAACAGCTGGCAAACAGATGGTTGATAAAACAGCGATAATGCGGTAGAATTGTAATTACGGTCTGTCGCAGGTAGATTTGATTTTTTCTCAGTTTATACACAAAAACGCTCTAAAATAATTCCTTATAACTAGTCTGTTGATTATAAAAATGTTCAAAAGCAATAAGTTGGTATTACACAGTGTTTATAAACAAATACTGTTTCCACTAGATCAGGGCCCCGTTCGTCAAAACGATCTCAGTGTTATGATGATCGTAAGGGATTTAAAAAAAATGTCCTGAAGAGTTGTTTCTTTTCATAGGCTTACGACTGTCGTAGCGCAGAAAATGATTTGGAACCGGGGCCAAATGGCACCAATTTCAAAGCGATCTGTGCGTATGCCAATGTTATGTTTAAGCACTTACGATCAACTTAGCCTACGATCGCTTTGAGAAACAGATCGTTCGGGCTCAATCTTAGTAAATATTTTGTAATACCTCTATTGAAGCAAAAAATTCAAAAATGAAGCTGAGAAAAAACAATGTCTTCTTCCACAAAGCTATCCTAAAGCTAAGATGTCTTAACTTTCATCTTAGCGCTCTCGCAACGAGAGCGCAAAGATGACAGTTAAGACATCTTAGTCTTACGATAGCTTTGTGAAAGGAAGCTTGGTGATTATGCACCTGTAAACGTTTGTTTGGTTAAGAAAAACAAATCAGTGGTTACCTATTTATCAGCGTATATGAATGATAATGTACAAATAACACGGACACATGTGCAATACACGCCACCAATTACTGTGAAATCCACAGTTTCCCCACACTTAATCAACGCAAAGTACAAAATGAAAAAAACAAACAAAAATTGAACTATCGATATTTCTTTTTTATCGCTGGATAATAAAGTGACATTTAAAGTCGCTCTAGTGTAATGACCTTTTTCAAGTAATAATCTTGTGACAATTCTGGTTGTGACCTGTTTAACCCTTTTCCAGCCAGTGTTTTACAAAAGCTAGTTAGGCCAAATAAAAAAATGTTGTGGTTCCGATTACTTGTCTTTAAAATTTAGGGTCGGTCGGTCGGGAATTAATTT
>JAULCD010057716.1:0-11038 GCA_032361085.1 Calliostoma canaliculatum | reverse complement strand
ATGTACGATTTGTGACCAGGGCCCCGTTCCTTAAAGAGACATTAGGTTAAGTTGATAGTAAGTATTTTGAAACAATGTCCTGTGAATTTGTTTCTTATCATAGGCTTACGACTGTCGTAGCGCAAAGATCGGTTTGGAACTAGTGCCGAATGGCACCGGTTCCAAAGCTATCTCTACGCCACGACTATCGTAAGTCAATGTTACTTTCTAGCATTTACGATCAACGTAGCCTAAAATCGTTTTGATGAACGGTGCCATGGACTTCTCCTTAATATTGCTTATTCTGAAATTAATAGTATGACAGTAATGTTTATTTTCTCGAATCACCTGGTCAGGGGGAGTCATGGCGGCACAACGTGTACCCTTAAACTTGATTACTTTCTTTCATCTAACAAAACTCATCTTTCAACCATAGTTAAATAATTTTTAGTCTCCAGAAGCCTCAGTCGGCTTCAGTTGAATGTCGTCTGCTAAGCATTACAAATTTACCAAGGTCAGGCAAGGTCAGTGACACGTCTGATGCCCCATGGGGTAAAAACTACGATAAAAATTGGAATTTCCGAAAACACGTTCGTGGTGAGATATGCGAAGCTGTTGTTTCCTGTTTGAAAACTGGTTTCACTTATCTATGTTTTTCATTAAAAAAGATTCATCTGTGAGCATGTTGAATCCGTTCGGGTACAAAACAAGTGATAACAGTTGACCAGGAACTGTTCCAGCCATGCATTTATAGTTAGGAACAGACGTCGATGATTATCATCAGATTTACAGGGAGAAATATGGATACCTTGGGGATTAACATTGTGTGCTGTATGAAACCCTTGTGTACCAAAAGTAAAGCATCAGTTGATACTGATTATAATTTTCAAACAGTTAAACTCTTACTTCAAGTAACAAATCATCCTGGGCCCCTGTACTCAAAGTGATCTTAGTGTAAATAAGATCGTAAGGGATTTTTAAAACAATATCCTGTAAAGTTGTTTCTTATAATAGGCTTACGACTGTACTAGCGCAGATATCGATTTGAAACCGGTGCCGAAGGTCATCTGCGCTACTATGTTATAATTTAGCACTTTTATAAAACTTAGTTTAAGATCGCTTTGTGGAACGAAGCCCTGGTTACTGGCAACCATGAAATAAAAGTATGTCATAAGATGCAACAATAATATAACTTTTCTGCCTGTGTTTCCATTAAATTTTTGAAGTTTTTATACAATTATACCGATGAGTGTTTTGTATCTATATGTAAAAATCCGGGAGAATAGAAAGAATTGCCCGAGGAATATGTTATGCTTGAGTGAAGAACAGTTGTATCAAAGACATCAATGTATTTTAGACATCACTGCATGAGAGACATTAAGGTACTGGAAAACCAATGAAGTAATGAGGTTAAATCAAACTCAAGAGACAAAGTCACAGGGAAAACAGATTATTACTGTTTCCGCCCCAGGGTTCAAGGCAGGATTAAAGGGTCCGCCCCATCATTGCATGCTTCATTAGATGATGTGATACAATGTCTCTTGTAGTAGTTTAAACCAACAAATGTTAGACACGCTTTATTTCTAAAATATATAATTCTTGTATAATTGAATTTTTTGGGTAAGTGTTAATCACATGTATTGTTAAGTCAAGAATATTCAGCCTGATTTTCTTACAAGTAATGAACATGCTTGTACTAAGCCATAATATTCTATTTCCTAATACAATCTATTGCGTAAAATTCTTATTTATATCATCTTCTTTGTAAGCATGTTCACAACGTTTCGAAGACATATGCTTGCTCCTTTATCAGGTGAATTTATTTACCTGATGAAGGAGCAAACATATACTCAGAAACGTCTTAAACATGCGGACAAAGAAGTTAATATAAAATAATAAGTTGACATCCAAATATTCTGAAATATACTCTGTGAGAAAAGCAATGTTACTAATTAGATTTAACAAATAACATACCTTTTTCAACTGAGGAGGAACTGATAATTTAATAATAGTTTCAACACCTAAGTTGTCCGTGTTTTCTACTAATCGTTTTGTTTTCCCTCACCAATCAAAGTCCATTAGTAAACATAGCTCTCGCATGACAAATAGGCTGTTGAAATTCTGTCCAATGGTTGTTTGTTTTAAAGAATGTGGCAACAGTTATACGCTCTACTAAAACCATTGAGCCTTGCAACAGTTATGTTTGTTCAGGTTCCTTATCAAGATCACACAGTCTTCCGTTGTCTTTCATGCATGCATTTAAACCGGCTGACAGCAGGGCCCCGTTCCTCAAAGCGATCTGAGGCTAAGTTAATCGTAAATGATTTTTGCAACAATGTCATGTGGAGTTGTTTCTTATATAGACTTACGACTGTTGTAGCGCAGAAATCGATTTGGAACCGGTGCCGAATGGCACCGGTTCCAAATCGATCTCTGCGCAATAAAATACTCGTAAGCTAATGTTATATTTTAGCACTTACGATCAACTTAGCTTAAAATTGCTTTGAGGTACGGGGCCCAGGCTGTGAGAGATAACGTGACCAGTACCGTGCATTGGACCATTATGATGAACTGACCCTTCTGTGAGAGTGTGGCCCCACAACTTGGCATATGGGAGTGCTGTGCTATTAACACAAATAAACAGTTGTTGTGGTGATGGTGGAACCCTGTTTACAGTAACAATGTGTAAACTATTGACAATTATCAACAGACTGTCTCCAGCTGGATCTGGTCGGCCGTTAATAGGGGAGATAACTGTCTTGGATACACGGTACATATGGCACACAATCATAACTCAATCTGATGACCAATGCGGCGTGATCCATTGTCTAAGTCTCATTCTTTTCACTAAATGTCTCATCATGGATAATCTAGGCTGTAACATATATATATATATATGCGTATATTTACATACACGCATTATGTAACTTGGCTGCGTTTGGACATGTGGATATCAGGTCAACATCGTTCATGACGCTTTATTCATGCATTGCTAATGAAGGAGAAAAAAAGAGATGTAGTGACATATCATGCATAATGAAACGTGTATTGATTAAAGGTTTGCAAGACAATAGTCACACGCGTTGTAAGGCAGTAGCGTTCTATTTTGTTTAAAAAAGAAAATAGCATCGGGTTTTTTCACAAATAAAGTAGCGTTGGCGTATAATGAAAATAAGTTTGATAAAGGCATATAATGAACTGTGTTGTGCTATTGTGAACTGCAGAGTACATACTGTCGATCGAACCTTTCGAGAAAGAGAATTTAGCCACGCGATTTATTTGCAACTTGAGACAATCAGGCAAGCATTAAATCCCAGGTGATTGTTTTTTAGTTTGAATTCACAACTAAACAGATTTCAATATTAGACGTACACCTGAATAGGAACAGAAATCAGAAAACCTTAAAACGTTGAGTATGAACAATGTATTTGTACTGGATATGACAAGTTTTATGGGATAATCAACTTCTTTATTGCACAGTAGCGACGTTTCGGTATAGATTCTTATACCGTTTTCAAGCTGAAACAGCTTGAAAACGGTATAAGAATCTTTACCGAAATGTCTCTACTGTGCAATAAAGAAGTTGATTATCCATAAAGTTTGTCATACTCTGACAGGACATTGTTTGAAAATCACTTACGATCAAAAGATCACTTTGAAGAACGATATCCTGAACTTGTTTGTTTCTTGCAGGGGATCTAGTGCCAGTGTTCACCTCGGGTCAACGGCCGATGATGTCAAGTCTCGCGTCATGTCACGCATCAAAGATACAACCTCGAAAGCAAATCTGTCCAACATCTTTACAAGAAAGAAGTAATTCAGCAACATCTATCGGACATCTTCATGAGAAAGAAATATTTCAGGAACATCTCTCGGAAATCTTCATGAGAAAGAAATATTTCAGGAACATCTGTCGGACATCTTCATGAGAAAGAAATATTTCAGGAACATCTGTCGGACATCTTCATGAGAAAGAAACTATTCAGCAACAACTGTCGAAAATCTTTATAAAAAAAAATAATACAAGAACATCTGTCAAACATCTTCATAAAAAATAGAAATAATTCAGGATTAACTGTCGGACATCTTCATGCAGAAACTGTAAACCAGAACAATTTGTCTGAAACAAATTTTTAGGGAAGATGTGAACATATTCAAAACCAAGACATGAATTTGACAAAAGTAGCAGATATAATTACAGAAAAAATGTGAACTTGACCATTCTGTCAAACATTTTCATGCAAATCACGTTCTCCAGTCACACCATGGCAGGTTTGAATCTGACAAGTCTCAGCGAACAATCTCTGAAGAACGAGAACTGATGTTCTTTAGCAAAGCTATTTTCTGAACTGGACCCCTTTGCTGAAAATTATTGCAATGCTACAATAGTTGTAAATCCTCACAACTGTGACTGTGGCGGACGTTTATCACTGTAGTTTAACCCTTAAAGTGCTGAATCAGCATTAGTAATATCTAAAACTGTAGCTTCTTCTGTTGAAAACCTATCCTGTGTTAATTTGTTTGAAAGAGCTCCTTAGGAGCTCTTTCAAACAAATTATCACAAGATAGGTTTTCAACAGCGTATTCAGTTTCGATTTTGTACACTGAAATTGAAAGTGATGTTGTTAGCACTTTAAGGGTTAAGAATTTTCAACTATTCTAGCATTACAATAATCATTGTGTGAAAGTGGGCCCAGGTTTGAAGAAGTTCCAGTGTGCATAATAATCCATCTAAACTGTCACACCTGTAAATTATATCCATGTATCAAGTTTTAATTGTACAAACTGGCTCTTGTAGTCTATTTGTAAATATTTATTGAATTTAACTTGATGAGTGGGTAGCTTGAGAATAATTCTGAAAGTTTGAAACAGTTTTTTCTTAGTTGTTTATTAAATTCAATCTTTATCATTTATTCAAAAGAAATTGTGAAAACATTTTTTAATTTTGTATGCGAATTATTTTAATGATGTACGTGAAGCTTCAGCAAACAAAATTGCTGTCATGCATCAAAGACATTTTGTTTATTTTAAATTTTTCACATATGCATTGTGTTTTGTTTGATATTTCTGAAGAGTTTTTATAATTCAATATTAGATTATCTCGATTTAGTTTCTTTCTGAAAGTTATAATCATGTTTATTATATTTGATGCATGATTTTCAAGATAATCATTATATCTCAGGTTAATAATTATCTTTCAAGGTGATTATTATCTTTAAATGTAATCATTGTCTCAAGATAATCATTATCTTTCAAGTTAATCATTATTTTAAGATAATCATTATATTTTAAGGTAATCATAATCTCAAGATAGTCATTATCTTTAAAGGTAATCATTAACTATCAAGTTAATTATTATCTTTCAAGGTAATTATTATCTTTTAAGTTACTATCAAGTTAATTATTATCTTTCAAGGCAATTATTATCTTTTAAGTTTATTATTATCTTTGAAGGTAATCATTATCTGTCAGGGCATTTATTATCAATCAAGATAATCATTATCTTTCAAGTTAATTATTTTTCAAGGTAATTATTATCTTTCAAGTTAATCATTATTTTTTAAGTTAATCATTATCTTTCAAGGTAATCATTAGCTTTTAAGCTAATTATCTGTCAAGGTAAGCATTATCAGTCAGAAGGTAATCATGATCATGTGTTACATTGAACCCTGAAGTCACTGTCAGTCATTCCATATTGTATGTACTTATTTACCGTGTAACCATGTATCAGCTACATCCCACACACAATATGACACCATATTCAGCAAATATGTACTGTATGCTATGACTATTTCTTACACAGATATTAATCAGACATCTTATGACAATTGAAAACTTTAAAATTGTGTCAACTAAAAAAAAAATAGATTTTAAAAATATTTGAAAGAATTTTCAAATTTAGTTAAACATATTCAAACTTTAAGAACACAGAGTTTATTTTAAATAAAATATAAAATTAGGACCACCATCTGTTAGTGTAAAGTTATTTTTGGTTTTCAACAGCCTCAAGATGGATGAAGGACAGTATGAGCAAATCATCCAACTCTAGTCATCCAGTGACACTGCAGGAGCTGTAAAGGTTAACCCTTAGAGTGCCAAATTGATTTCAGGATTTAAAACTGTGACTACCTTGTGCTGTTAAAAACTTATCCTGTGATTATTTGTTAAAAGAGCTCCTACAGGAGCTCTTTTAAACAAATTATCTCAGGATAGGTTTTCATGAGCCAGTACGTTGGGATTTGAACATTGAAACGAACAAATGTTGAGCTCGGTACTCAGAGGGTACATAGAAAAAGTAACACGCAATTGTTTAATCCCCAGCTTATGTATCTGTTTTGTATGGCCCCTGCTGCTTGTGATTACATTTATTCACCATGGGATTAATTCAACCCAAGAATGAATAACTGATGGTCATTTGAGTATTCAAAATAATTACTGTGTCTATGAAGTTGATCTGGAAGTCATAGTGAAGCTTTTGTACCCTGCAATGTGCAATAAGGGACCAGTCATTGTTTAGGAAGGGTTGTGTGGTGAGAATTGGAGGTGGGATAACATTTTTTAGGCTTCAAGAAATAAAATGACAAATAATTCAGGAAATTCTGAAAAATTTGACTGGTATTTATGTATTTACTTGTGGATAAGTTAAGGACAAGTTTTTTAAAAACGGCAGTTCATGTGAAGAAAAGCTTTTTGTAAACATGTGTGAGTAGAAAGCCCATGATTCACTGGAATGACTGGTCCCTAATATCTTTGTATTATTAGTGTGTTCATCTTGCCTTGTCCCTATCGACAAAAGCAAAGGTAAACAGACACTTAACGCTACTGAAACTTTGAGATTCAAGGAGTCAGAATTTCAAGGTTTTTAAAAAACAAAAAACTCTTAACCCTTAAAGTGCTGAGTTGATTTCAGCCAATCTTAAAACTGTGACCAGCTTGTGCTTTCCTATCCTGTGATAATTTGTAGAGCTCCTGTAGGAGCTCTTTTAAACAAATTATCACAGGATAGGTTTTCAACAGCTTGTTTGAGTTTGAATTTAAAATCTAAAATGAGCAATGGTTGTGCTCAGCACTTAAGGGTTAAAGTAAGTGTCAATACAAACTTGTTATATATATTATTTAAAAATGTCCTTACATTGTTTATTATTTGTTGCATATATGTTCTGTACATTTGAAGTGATATTTTTCAAATATTACCAAAAGCAGCAATACAACAGAAATCACACGTTAATCTTTACGGTGCGGCTCACGAAAATAGCTGGGTCAGGCTAGTAGCGTGAGCCGCACGGTAAGGGTTAATTAGGATTGAACTCAGCTGATGAGTCCTTGTGAAAAGTGTATATAGATAAAAGGGGGAAGTACAAGAATAGTTGCTGCGTGCGTTTCATGTGATCAAAGGGAAACAACTCTTGCTCAATAAACCAGATATTTTAGGTGGAAATGGAACAAGGATTATAATCATATCAAGTTCGACAGATTCAGCTGTCAATGCCACATATTTACAGCCCGATCATATCATATAAATATTTTGACCTCTTTTAGTGGAATTTACGAAGTTGGGTGACTGAGTTAGGTTTATAGATAACAAATTCTTTATCGATTTGGGGGCCTGTCAAAGGTACAAAAATTAGTTCTGAAACACCTCACCTCACTCTATAAAGAAATTGTCGTCCTTAAACACTTTGTTTACAAAGATATACCAGCTAAACTACAAGATTAATAAAGAGCCAATACATTGTGTATTTAGTATGAACCACAAAGATAATTTTGATATTTTTGCAATATATTACTTATCAATTTAAGAGACAATTCTTTTAAGGACATTTAGAAGTGATGGTACATAGTTCAGGATTTCTTGGATGTCAACTTCTGGTTTGTTCGTAAGTTCACGACATATCGGGGCATATGCTTGCTCCTTCAACATGTTAACCCTTACAGTGCTGAACTGGGGCGAGTATGACTCAAAACTGCTACCACCTTGTGCTGTTGAAAACCTTTCCTGTAATAATTTGTGTAATAATAGGAGCTCTTTTACACAAATTATTACAGGAAAGGTTTTCAACAGCCAATTTAAGTTGGAGTATGGCTTTGAAATTGACAAGTGCTGGGTTCAGCACTTTAAGGGTTAATGATGCTCATATGCCCCGAAATGTCGTGAACTTACGAATAAACCAGAAGTTTACATCCGAGAAATCCTGAACAATTTAAGGGACTTTTAGAAGTAATAAGGAATAATTCAGGACTTTTATGGATGTCAACTTCTTCCATGTATATATTCACAACATTTTGGGGCATGAAAATTTGAATTAATATATTTCTTCAATTATATGTCAATTAGGAAATTAATTTTAATGTGTACAATCCTGAGTAAAGACGAATGTAAATAGTGTGAACTGTGTATTTATATAAACATGTTTACATTGTAAGGAACAGAAAAATAGGATGACACTAAAATGAAAAGTATTTAACTTTTATTAGTGTTTGTAGGAAAAAACTTTCTTTTATATTCTTTATTATCTGCCCCCAAACGATCTCAATAATTCTGTGTATCACAGAACTTAGGTTGGTAGTAAATGTTGTTGTTTGTTCAGTATATGTTTTCTACTTGTGTGGACTAGAATTTTTGCAGAATATTAAAAACAATTCTAACATTATACATGATAATTTAAACAATAAAACTACTGGAATTTTTTTTTATAAAGCTTGGACTTGTTTTTATGATTTTATGATATTGTGAAACAACATCAAATTAACTAACTGGCATTATAATCTGCAGTTTTGAAAGAGTTATGTCCCTTTTGAAACAAATCCGACAAGCATTCTTGGTGTAATTCTTTTGATTTAATTAGAATGATTGAGAGAATTTTATTTGCTTTTATTTATCTTAATATTATGAAATCGTAAAAAATTCAATTTTCAGCTTTATTTTACAAAACCGTTCTATTTCTATTGTACATATACGATATACTGCATGCATTTTGTATTGGGCAGATCTTCTTTATTTCAAATTTCAACTTAGTATTTTGAAATTATCATCCTCTATTTTTTTTAATAGTAACATTCTTTTTGTCATGGAAATGGTTTTTATTAAGTCCTTTAAAATTAAGATATTTTAATACAGTTTACATTTCTTTACATTTTGACAAGTGTATTTCACTTTAATAGAATGCTTTGACTTTGATATCCTTACAAAATTCTTCTATACACTGTTTTTCCTTTTAAGACTTTATAGAAAGGTTGATTTTTTAAATGCAGTATTTGATAATTATAAAAACAAACATTACTGTCACACACAAGCAATAGAAAAAGAGTGATGTTACCTTTTTAATTATGAGCATACTCCTAGGACAACATTGGAAAGCCATAATCTTTTTCATTTAAGAGATTTTTATTGTGTCCAATCTGTTCTGCAACGCTGTACAAGGCATTAAATTCTAAAATAACCAAAAGGTTGATAAAATCTTGTGATTTAAAGTGTTCATAGTCAACATGAAACAAATAAACTATTCTAATAAATATTTTGGAAAAATGTTTTTATGCATATTGCATTTTGCAGTATTTTAAAATTATAAAAAGGGTTATTTTGATAATTTTCATGAACTAAGCATCAATCTAATTAAGAATGTTTATGCAGTGTTTATTAGAATCAAAAAGTAAATATATAAGATTTATTATTTAATTTGATTAAAAAGTTAAAAGTTGTAATTAGTTTATCATGCGGGAGGAAGATTTATCTGTACAAGTGCTGGCATTGTTTCAGACACTGATTAGGTCAGGCAAAACCATTAACCCTTAAAGTGCTGAAATAGGGGCAGCACAACTTAAAACTGAGACTAACTTGTGCTGTTAAAACCCTATCCTGTGGTAATTTGTTTAAAAGAGCTCCTGCAGGAGCTCTTTTACACAAATTACCACAGAATAGGTTTTCAACAGCTCACTTTTGTTGGAATTTTGACACTGAAATGGAAAAAAATTGTACTCAGTACTTTAAGGGTTAAAAACTGTTTCTGTGGTAATTTATTTAAGTTAGGTCTTGTTTGAGCTATTTTAACAAGTTACCACAAGACAGGTTTTCAAAAGCCTATTTAGGTTGAAATTGGACACCAAATTTGAAAACAATTGTGTTCACAACTTTAAGGATTAAACCAATTTCAATGTTATAATTCAGAAACAATGTCAGGATCCAAACACTCATGCATATGAAAAGACTGTACAATTCCATTACAAAACATGACAACCCTGAAATTTCTTCCTTCAAGTTTACTTCTTTTCTAACCAATTACCATGACAAATCATACAAATCATTTTCCCTTCTAATTCATAACTGCCAGGTCGAATGAGAAATCAGGTGAACCATTTTTTGTTGCCCTCTCCTGAAGCTGTCATCTTGTTCTTATACGATTCCACCATCTTGTCAAAGTTATCAGATTGGGGCCCTTTTTTCCCTTTTCGGGATTTCTTCTTTTTCTTCTTTGCTGGCTCCTGCAACAAAATGTGAGTGAGTGAGTTATTGTTTATCGCAGCTTGGGCAATATTGCAGTCATTAGCAGCGATGTCACAAAGAATTATATCGTCACTGCAGAGTTAAACGATGGTGTCTGCCTCTTATGTAGGTGGCAGGGGCAACCTTTTAACACTGCGCCGATGAAATAATGAATGACTGATTGTCATTGTGAAAGCAAAAGAAACATTTATTAACCATTAAAGTGCTGAGCACAACATTTGCTCATTTTAGTTTTCTAATTCCAACTGAAACAGGCTGTTGAAAACCTAGCCTGTGGTAATTTGTTTGAAAGAGCTCCTAGAGGAGCTCTTTCACACAAATGATCATAGGATAGGCTTTTAACAGCACAAGCCGATCACAGTTTTAAAACTGGTTGAAATCAACTCTGCACTTTAAGGGTTAATCAATAACAGTTATTTCAACAAAAGACACTCAACATGTTTGTCACAAGGTGTGATGCTATTGAAGCTTCAGGGTGTTAAACTGTATTGCCAATTACCTGCCTAACCCTGAGCTTGTTTGTTGCAACATTAGTCTGTGCTTTTTAAGTACACCACA
>JAULCD010057715.1:0-18176 GCA_032361085.1 Calliostoma canaliculatum | reverse complement strand
ACATTACATAAAAATCAAAGATATACTTGTAAGTAAATAAGCTTTTGAAAATTTATCCAATGGTAATTTGTTTTAAAGAGCTCCTTGAGGAGCTCTTTTAAACAAATTACCATTAGATAGATTTTCAACAGCCTATTTATGTTGAAACTCCGACTCTGAATTAAAATTATTTTACAGTTACCAAAACGATTTTTTAACTTGTAGCCATCATCTTGGTCGAAAAATCAAATTTATGAGGTGTTTCATTTCAGTCCGAAATCAATAACAGTTATTTTCATGAAAGTGAGGGCAGTTGTTAGGTTGAGGCATTGAATGAAGAGGACTCCGGGTTTCGGCTTTTTTTTTACCTTGGTTGTGACCAGATTGGGCCGGTCCCAATCAATAGGAGAATTGGTACCCTTACTATTTTTAGAAACTGAGCGGAATCAAATAGATTTTCTCTCTGCAATTCGAAAGTACTCGCCTACGTATCTCCCAGTTGCAAAAAGCTCCTAAACTTTGATTGTTACCAGCAGCCAAAGTGAAAGACAATTTAAGTGGTCCAGATTGAATTTTGGTTTGTTTTGGGTTTTAACATTTTTTAAATAGATATTTGGCAATGAACTAATGATGTAAATTAGTATATTTATTACCGGTACTTTTAATTTAGTTTTCTCGGTTTTTTTATTTTAGAAGTTTTAATTTTTAAAGATTTAAGTATTTAAAAGTAGTTTGTCTTTAGTGTTTAATTGGAGTTCATAGGACTTCAAAATGTGACAACTTTAGCTTTTTAAAAACTATCCAGTGGTAATTTGTTTAAAAGAGCTCGTGCAAGAGCTCTTTTAAACAAATTACCACAGAATAGGTTTTCTGCAGCTCAAGGTGGTCACAGATTAAAATCCTATTAATCCCAATTCAGCACTTTAAGCCTTCCAAGTGCTGAACTGGGGTAAGTATAACTCAAAACTGTTATCACCTTGTGCTGTTGAGAACCTTTCTTGTAATAATTTGTGTAAAAGAGCTCCTTTAGGACACAAATTATTGCTTGAAAAGTTTTCACCAGCCTAATGAGGTTGAAGTTTGGAAATTGAAATTGACAAGTGTTGGGTTTAGCACTTTAAGGGTTATGGATTGTTATACAGTAGTTAGCATGTTGTTGTAATATAAGCATGTTGTTATGCTTGCATGTTGTATTGTAAGCATGTTGATGTTGTATTGTCCAGGGTGATCGAGGACCACCAGGTCTTCCTGCAGGCTTGGACTTAGAAGAATGGGAACCTAAGATTATAGAACTCAAGGTTGGTAGTTGAGGCTGGGACTTGGAAGAATGGGAACCTAAGATTATAGAACTCAAGGTTGGTAGTTGAGGGTTGGACTTGGAAGAATGGGAACCCAAGATTATAGAACTCAAGGTTGGCTTTGTGTGAAGAAGAAAATTATGGCTTAAATTAATTGTCTCCCAGTTTAAAATCTTTACCCTTTAAATACTGTTGTAGCAAACATCAGGTCAATATCAATGTCCAAAATTAGACCTAAGTTATCTTTGTTTAACAAAAGTTTTGTTAAATGGTACCAGCTTTTTCTTCAAAAATAAATTTTGGGTCCAAAGTCAGTAAAGGCAAAAGGCAAACAATGACTTTGTTTGTGTCGCACATTCATTTGCATGAATAGTTTTGTTGAAAATTAACTCTTAGAATGCTGAATTTAATATCATTCATTTATTATGGCTATTTTTTTCGAATCACACATCCTATATGTGTTCAAAATTGTTGACCACCCCAATCCCCATCTTCTATTAACAATAAGCCATAAATAATATACAGTTTCTAATTTCTTGGTTAATCTTAAAACTATGACACCCTTGTGTTGTTGACAACTTATCCTGTGGTATTTTTTTGAAGGAACTCCTGTAGGAGCTCTTTTAAACAAATTACCACAAGATAAGTTCTAATAGCCTATGAAGTGTGAATTGTACAAAAATCACCCATAGGGTTAATTTTAACGTGGCTGTTTAGTGCATTTTGTCTTGCATACATTTCTTACTTTAAAGTTTGTATTGCACTGTATTAGTGTTACAGAAAAACAAGTCTAGTTTGTGCATCATTTACTGTGTTGGATGGTGTGTTGGCAATCGGTGTAAATACAAAATTAAAGAATTTTTACTTGAATCACTGTATTAGTCAATAGTTAAGTCTTGAAAGTTGTTACTGTACAACTTAACACCTATCATGCAACATTTGATCATTAAAGGTCAAATCGAAATATACTGTTAAAAATCACTCATGTGACAATTTATTTCACTATGCTATTTTATGTTTTACCTTCAAATCCTGCATGGAACCACAAATAGTAATTGCGTCGTCACCGACACATATAGTGTAATTCTAAATATAATATATACTGTGTTTCATCACTGTTTTTGGGTATGAGATTCACAATACCACTGTGTGTTGCCAGGGTGAGCCAGGGGAACGAGGACCCCCGGGTCCAACAGGCGAGCCTGGACCCCCGGGCCTGCCCGGATACGATGGCGTAGTAGGTCCACCAGGCCCAGCAGTAAGCAGTTTAACTGTTGCTATTTAGTCACTATTTAGGCATTTTATTTTTTATTAGTTGGTTTACAAAACTTTTGGGTTCAAAATTTATGTAGGTAGTTGATGAAATTTTTTTTTAATTCTTTGAAATGTTATAAAGGTGGTCAAAAAAAAAAGATTAAAAAATTCTCCTTATGATTAAAAAAATCTCAAAAGTCAATTCATTTTTTTTAAATTTTGCCGTTTTCAATGTTGCCGGACTCATAAACCAACAACAAAAAATTTGCATTTCCAACTGAACATGAAATTCATACATGTTCAACTCAATTAGATGTAACTTAAAATTCATGCATATGCAACTCAATGAGGTATAACAGTCACAAACTGTGTAAAAATGTCAAGTGAAGAAGCGAGATTTCAAAGCAAATTTGTAATTGTTTTTTTAAAGATTCTTAAAAATATTTTCTGTGCATTCATCAGAGTGAAAACCAACATAAATTGTATAAAATCTTGTAGAATCTTCTTTAAAAAATATGTCACAGATTTACTTCCCCCAAAAAAGTTACACCACTTCTGATGATTTGTGCGTTCATTGACAAGGCGTTTTTTTTTTATGATACCGAACAAGAGCAAAAAAAACATTTCTTTGAGGGACATTTAGAAGTTGTAAGGTATAATTCAGTTTTTTAATGTCAATTTTTTTGTACGTATGTTCACAAAGTTTTAGGGCATATGCTTGCTCCTTCATCAAGTGAATTCACTTGATAAAGGAGCAAGCATATGCCCCGAAACTTCATGAACATAAATACAAGAAGTTGACATCCGTAATAACCTGAATTAGAAAAGAATTATGTAACAAGCTTATTTTGTAGTTATTCATATTTTATTTCTTTATTTCTGTTACCAGGGTCCACCTGGCCCAATGGGACCCCCGGTAAGTTAATATTTCTGAAAATCTGAACATTTTTTTAGAGATACACATGTATTCTCAATAGGACAAGTTTATTAAAATGGTGCGGCCATTTTGAGAATATGACATCTGATTGGTCTGTACTCTGGGCTTGTGTTGTCTCCTTGACAATTTCATTGGTCTACAATCAGTGCATGTATTCCCTCTTCAGTCACTTTTTGTTCATTCAACACTGTTTAAATTGTTTCCAAGATGATGAGTTTGGTTTTGTATATGTTTATCTGCTTGTGTGCCATGCACCGGTACCGGTGAACGCCAGACTGTGACAATTTTGTGTTGTTGAAAACCTTTCTTGTGAAATTTGCTTTTAAAAACTTTTGCTGTTGAAAACCTATCCTGTGATAATTTGTTTAAAATAGCTCCTCAAGAAGCTATTTTAAACAAAATATCACAGGATATTTTTTTAACAGTTAATCAACAGCTACTACAGGAGCTCTTTAAGCATATTACCACAGTATATGTTTTAAACAGCCTATATTTAAGTTTGAATTTAGAGAATTAGTGTTTAGCAATTTAAGGGTTAAAAGCTCACAATAAATGCCATATTGTGTTATTTACAAAAACATGACATCATTGTTTGGTCGATTCACCAATTATTTCCGAGCCCAAGCAGTTATCACCCAGCCGCTATCTTTTCCAGCTTTCAAAGCTTTCAGCCTTGCATGCTTGCCTCTGCTATCAATATAAACATTTAGAAACAACATACAATGTTGTATAGCAGGGAAAAACCTGCAATACATACTTAGTGTAGTAGTTTCCTGCTTTGTGTGAAAGATACACACAAGAACATGTGTGATCACATGTGTGACTGCTGTATGTGTACATGTACTTGTGCTTCATACGTACACATGTTATCACACATGTGAATGGTGTGTACAAATACATGTGTGAACATATGTGTGACTGTTGTTCTGAATGGAATTGAATACATGTGAATGTTGTGACACACTGTGAGTGCATAACGGAGAAACCATTTAACTTTAAGAGGGGAAAAGAGGAAATTTTTTTTAAAAATAGTCCCTAATCTGTTTTAAAAGAAATATAATAGATTTTCATCTGAATTTTTTTTATAAAGTCAAATCCTGCTTACCTCTATCTCAACCACCACACCTCTCAACCCGACCATGCACCCAAACAACCACCAACCTTGATCCCAGTCACCCCACCGCTCCACCACCCCACCACCCCACCATTAATATCCTTCCCATATCATTCACCATTTTACAACCCCCTATTAGTTTTGGGGGCCTCTTGTGTAGTAAAAACACAATAATGCAGAAAAAATAACCAAGCTCTCATAGTGTAAAAATCATCAAGCCATGACAATATTATTTTAAAAGAAACACTTAAGTTCAAAGTAAAATGTTGGCCCTCCCCTATCAGTTACATGGTTGCTTCTTTATATGGCTGCTGCAGCATGTTTGTATGGGTGTGGCTTCCAACTATAAGCTTACCACGCATGTTTTCTTCAGGGAGTTGCAGGAAAAGATGGCCGCCCTGGAGAACCGGTGAGTAACTTCCTGTCTTCTTTCTAGCACAGCTTTGCGTTAGTGAAGCACCATTCTTCATGGTTCTTTGCTTTGTGTGATGATTTGTGACATAATATCAAGTGTATTGTTTGTTTTCAGAGCACATTACGATAATATTTAGTACCGTGTATTCTAAAATATTTATTATAAGATAGTTTTAACAATTGATAATATTCTACTTTGGCCATGTCATAATCATAATTCATTCGTTAATGTAATCGATCTGTAATAAATGAATGAATGAACAAATGAACAAATGAACAAACGAATGAATGAATGAATGAATGAATGAAAGAATGAATAAATGAATGAATAAATAAATGAATGAATAAAGAAAGTTAACTTTCTATTAGAGTGCTGAAATGAAGCTAATGAAGCTGACAGGACTTAAAATCGTGACCACCTTGTGGTGTTGAGAGCTACTTTCAGGAGCTCTTTTAAAAAAATTACTACAAAATAGCTTTTCCTATGTCTATTTAGGTGGGACATTTAACACTAAAACAAACACATGCATTCAGCACTCTAAGGGATAATATACAACTCAAACAGTATTAATTTTGAATTTTGATGTGTTGAAATATTCATACCATGTTTATAGTTTTAAATTAATACACAATGTTGAGTGATGACAATAAAACTGCGATCAACATTTCTCAAAACTGAAGACTTCATTGTAGTTGTGTTACATGACACATCCTTCTTGAATAGGTGATATCATAGGTACAATATACCATGTATCGCATATCTTGTATGGTGAGTCAAATGTCAACATAACATAACCCATCACTGATAATTACCTTACCTTTTTCATTTGTAGTACATTGTAGAAATTGTATCCTGCTTAATAAATAGAAAAAAATAATATTTGTAGTCAGAAATTCTGCCAAATTTCTGTCTGCATTTATATAACCAAGGTTTGTGCACATCTAACCAGCTTTACATATAAAAATATTTAAATGTATTTAGAGATTATCATAAAAAAAACAATTATGTTTTTGAAATGTTTTCGTAATTATGGCATTGGTATAATATAGATCTTCCTGTTGTGCTACTTTGTGCTATACAAAAAAAGGATTTGAGCATTCAAGTTCAGTTTGAACTCTTACGACCTTTGTTTAACCCCAAAAAAGAAATTATGAGTTAATTTTAGCAATTTGTATTGAAGTTCTTTTTGGATGTGCACAAACCATTACCTTACCAATATGAGCACCGCTGCTATTCAGTACACACTGTATTACGCCCTGCTTTGCACTGTCTCATGTACTAACTACAGGCTGAGAAGGGGGAGATGGGCCTCCCAGGAATGCCAGGCCGGGTTGGCTCCAAGGGCAGTAAGGGCGAGGTTGGGCAGCCCGGACTCACCAAGTACAATGGAAAGCCCGGTCCCATGGGGCCACTTGGCCCAAAGGGAGATCCTGGCCCGGAAGGACCCCAAGTGAGTGCTAGCATGACCCCGAGCATGACAGCACTGCAGCCAGCAACATGTAGCATGACACCCTTGATCCTTTATCCTTGGTTCCCTGATCCATTATTTTTGGGTCCTTGATCCTTTATCTTTTGACTTTAGTTCTTTATTTTAGGTTCCTTGGTTCTTAATTTTTTAATCTTTTTCTACAGCAAATCTACACCTGGCATGAATGTGCATCATACATACTTTTGTTATTATGTCTTTGGAGGAGAAATTTAGAATCTTAAAGAATTGGAGGAAACTTAAAACTTTCACCATCATGTACTGTTAAAATGCATTTAAAGAAAAACTCTTTTGTTAATTTTTTTATGTGTGACTTTATCTTTGTTTTGTAGAGTGTAGTTATTGTGACTTTGTCATCATCCACTAGGTTTTGGAATTATTAATGGTAATTATAGTGCTGTGTATGAAGAAACAGACATCAATTTTGGGGTCTCTAAATAATGGCTGGTGGACCTTTAGTCTTCTCCTTCAAAGCAGAAATGGGGTTTTTCTACATCAAATTTTCTGTTTTGGTCATCTATATCTTATTTTACTCTGGGATATCTTATTTTTATGATTTATTTGATGTCAAGTGTATTTAAGTTTTTATATATTCAAGTGTATGAGAATCTTTTTTTAGTTTGCTACCAGCCATACCTCAGTTTTACATGATTTGCCTGCCTCTGGAGCCCATTTGCCACTTCTGCCATCAGCATGTGACCTTCACCCTTACAGATTTTACTACTTCCTGTCTAACACAAACTTACTCCCTGCTGCACTATACACATCACTTAGCAAGCAATAACGAGGAACATTTTTTCATGTGTCAAAGCACGAAATCATAACTGTTTATATACATTTTAAAGTTGTTTTATATATATTTTTACATTATGATTTTACTTAAGCTGATGTGTACAATTTACTTTTGTCAATTCCTTACTGGATGTTGCCGTAAAAACAAGCATAAGGCATCGTACCTTCATCATCAAAGTCAAATGCACATGCTGGGGCTCGTTTCACAAAGCTATCAAAAGCTAAAATTGATCTTAGTCAATATTTCTTTATGACCATAGAACACTTCCACTGAACCAAACACCAAAGGGACCTGGGAAGAAATATCAAAGGTAATAAGAGAGGAAGAGATAGGGTCTCGAGCATTTCACTTAATCTTAGATTGGGTCTCAAAATGACAGTGAAGTAGTCGTAAGATACAAGCCACATTTTAAGGGGACTTTAAACCCTCACTTGACTTTGGCATGTGTGGCCACAATGACTTATGCTTGTTTTAACAGTCAAAAATAAATTGTCAAATGCAAATTGTATAAATATGCTTTTATTCAACCCAACTAACTACTGCAATCAACTTTTATAATTATTTTTTAAAACATAAACAAATTAAATATACTTGACTTAAAACTGAATTGCTGTGTCTCATTTTTTTTTTTATCTCATCTTTGTATACAATGTATGATATTGTTAAATCTCCTATTTTCATGTGGTGCATGATATTACTTTATCTCATATTTTCATACAATGATATTGCCATATTTTCTTTTTGTATATTATATTACTATATCTTATATTTTCATGTGGAGTATGATATTGCGAAATCTTATATTTTTATACAGTCTATAATATTGATATATCTCATATTTACCTACAAACTTACCTACCAGGAATGCAAGTGTGCAAGTTTGAAGAATGTTTGTGCATGTACTGACACCATTACTAACCTGATTCTTTGTAGGGAAAGCGGGGCACTAAGGGAGATCGAGGGGGTGGTTTTGACTCCGAAGGAAAGTTCCCAACTGGTTTTATTGAGGGTCCACCTGGACCCCCAGGGAACCCTGGTTCCAGGGTAATGGACTTCTTCCCTGGTGTAGCTGTGTCTGACACATGTTTCACAAAGCCTCGTGAAGTTTGAGTTTGTGACCACAGTGATGTCCCTACACTCTGGGCCGATGCTGGTTATATCTGTGTAGTTTAAAAAATCATCTTGGGTTTGGTTAAAACCTAAAGTGCTGAACCCAACACTTGTCGATTTCAATTTCTTACTCCAATCCAAATAGGCTGTTGAAAACCTTTTCTATAATAATTTGTGTAAAAGAGCTCCAAAAGGAGCTCTTTTACACAAATTATTACAGAAAAGGTTATCAACAGCACAAGGTGGCAACAGTTTTGCATTGTATTTACCCCGGTTCAGCACTGTAAGGGTTAGCAACTGTTCACTTTTCAAAGAAAAACATGTAGTTTGGGGGAAAGTGCACAGTTTACAGAAAATTTGGCATTTGTAAACTAAAACCTAAGGGTTTTTTTAACCACAGTTTTTAATGATTTTGGCATTTGTAAACCAATCCATTGGTCCAGTGACATGGCTACAAGTTCATAATGTTACGGCGGCTTTGTGAAACTGTTCCCTGGGCTACACACTTGCTTTCTCTCACTTTGGCCTAACACTTGCACGCTCTTCGCAGGCTTAATGTATTTACCATTTCAGTGGCTTCTTGGTTTTGTTGTCACAAACGATCTCGGGTCTCGTTCCATGAAGTTTTCATAAATCTGGAATATTTTAGGTTTCACCTTGAAGCTCTCAGAACCATAAAGATTTTATAATGCTAGGATATGCTAACTTTATCTTGGCACTCTCATAATTATGAAGCTCTTATAGGGCTAAGGCATTTTAACTGATATTTTATTACAACAGTTCTGTGATCAAAGTTAAGATGGTTCATATGAGCTTCATGGAACAACAGTTCTAAAATGAAATTTTAGATGCCTTATGAGAGTTTTATGGACAGGAGAGTGCTAAGATGAAAGTAAGAACGTCCCAGCCCAATGAGAGCTTCATGGAATGGGACTCTGTGCTGTACATCAGTGGCTACAGTGTGGTCAAATGTCAGTGACTAAACATCAGCTACAGTTGTTCTGGTCATCCATCAACATTCTGAAGACCAGAGAATATGGGTCATAGAAATTCATGTATTCACCAACAATGACTTTAAACCATATGAAACCACCAATGACTGACACCATATGAAACCACCAAAAACTTGAACCATATGAAACCACCAAAAACTTACACCATATGAAACTACCAAAAACCATAAACAACATAAAACCACCAATGACCTTACACCATATGAAATCACCAATTACCTTACACCATATGGAACCACCAATGACCTTACACCATATAAAACCACTAATTACCTTACACCATATGAAACCACCAGTGATCTTATGTGGTGTTAAATTTTGTCTTCAAGAATCTTTTGGTTGACTAAAGAGAGACAACTCGTGGCTGTCATCTCACGCTACATTTACTGTTGTGATGTTAATGTGTTTGTTAATTTCACTGTGTAGACTGATAAAATCAGTCTGCTTATATAACCATTAATGCTTTGCTGCAGTCAGATATACCCTTATAATCCAAATTATTCATAAAATTGACCTCCTAATGATTTCTCAAGTATATCCTTGATAAACATGGAAGTTAGATCTTTTGACTTCCTGTTTCTGAAATGTTGGCCTTTTAATTCATTTCTGTGAAACGATGACCCCTTTTTTCCCCATTGTGTAAAACACTTGCCCTTTTTATGAATTCCTCCTCCTTCTTATACCTGCTGACTGCAGCAAGGATGAAGCACTCTGGGTACTGACTGCAGCAAATGTTAGCTAGACAATGGAGGACCTGCTGCCCAGAGATGAGCTGATCGTTGTGTCCTTTTGCTGCTTCTGAGGACCAATACATCATGGGCATCTCTGGGCATCCGTACCTGCCATAAATTTTGGACAAATGATACGTGCTGTCACATCAGTTCTCTGTGAAATTTATTCATAATTAATCCTTAGATTGCTTATTTAGAGTTGTTAGGAATAAAACTGTGCTGAAAATCTATTCGTGGTAATTTGTTTGAAAGAGCTCCCACAGGAGCTCTTTTAAACAAGTTACCACAGGATAGATTTTCAACAGCCTGTTCAGAATTAGGACATTTAAAAGATGTGTTTAGCATTTCAAAAGGTTAATGAGGAATAAGAGAACTTTGGAAGATGGCATGTACATTAGTCCGTGTAAGATCCGAAAAATTAAATTGCTATTTCTTGCTGACCAAGAGAGGACGAACATGTCGCATGGAGGTCAAGAAGAAACGGGGCCGTAACCGCAGAGAAAGAGTTACCAAAAATCACAAGGGCTCAAAAATATCCAAAGGGTTCAAAGGGTCCAAGGGACCCAAGGGGTCTAAGAAGCCCAATTCGAAAATATCCCCAGTGAAACGCAAAAATCAGAAGAAGTTTAGTTCCGGGGTTCCAACACACCGCCGTGAGCCCCGCGAGTTTATTACTCTACGTCGCCGTCGACATAACCATCACGAGGAGGTATCGTTGTAGCAATATATAGGCTCATTATAAACATGTGTACTCTAACATTTGCTGCAGTAGATCCAGGAGGGGAAGGGACATAGACAATACCCAATAGTCTTCTCTACCATTACCATTCATGTATATATATAATATATATATTCTACAATGTATGTTTATGTGTGGGAATGGTGACTAATATCTTTTTTTCTTTCAGAACTGAACCACTTTGTTTCTAATCTTTTTTTCTACTTACAGTCTTGAATCTTGAGGGTTACCAATATTTAGTCTTAAAAAACATGGAATTTTTAAATCTTTGTTAATTTCAAAAAAATTCAGAAGCAATAGATAAAAAGCAACATCCAACTTTTCCCCAAAAATATAAAGCAACATCAAACTTTTGTCCAAAATTTAAAGTTCTTCTCTTATGACACAAGCTTAGAGAGCAATTGAAATTATAAGTGGATTTTAGTGTCCAAATTATTTAGCCAACATAAACAGGCTGTTGAAAACTTATCCTGTGGTAGTCTCTTTAAAAAGGCTCTTTTGAACAAGTTGCTATAAGATAAATTTTCAACAGCCAAGTGGCGACAGTTATTTGTTTTACTAAAGAAATTTTAGAGGTCTTAGGCTTAAATTCAAATACTGTTTCAAAGAATTCGAATATTTGTGAAACATATTTAAATAAATTAAGATTAGATTTGAGATAGCTATATCCTAAAAAAAACTTTCAAATAAACCAACAAAATAATTACAAATAGTTTTCAATTGTCAGTTACATTTTTTTAAACTACAATTGTACATGCTTACAATATTCATTTGTATGAAAATGGCCCATTTTTTCTAATTGGGACCCTCAAGAATACTATTTTACTATTATCTGATTAATATGTTTAACAAATAGTAATTTTCTACGAAAATATTTTATCACTAATTACCAAATAGTGTAAAATATACACATATCATTAGTTGTTAATTTTTTATTAACTCTTAAAGTACTAAGAACAAAATTAGTTCATTTCAGAATTCAAATTGCAATCTAAAGAAGCTGTTAAAAACGTATCCTGTGGTAATTTGTTTTAAAAAGCTCTTTTGGAGCTCTTTAAACAAATTACCACAGAGTAGGTTTTCAACAGGACAATTAAGGCTGTCACAGCTCAATGTCTTTACATTAATTCAGCACTCTAAGGGTTAATATGATGTTTTAATTCAACCATAGCCTTCAATATACTACCTTCTTTGTTATTAACATTGACATTTCCTTATATTCTAATCTATAAACAAAAGTTAAAAATTAAATTGAAAAATATTTTATTTTTTGTTATTTAAACAATAAATTGGTAAGAAATATAAACAAAATGAAGTAATGTGAACTTTAATTGCTGCATGTTTTCTTGCATGATGTGTTTTAAGTTTAAGTTTCAGTCATCGCAAGCCGAGCATGTCCTTCCACAGATCCTGCAGCAAAATGGTCGCTCACTTGCAGCACCAAACTCCCTGCACTGTTGTTTTTACCTACTGATGTTTCCTCACAAAAAAACACTGTGAGGAGTTCACAAATTTGTATGCACACTATGTGCCAAGTTTATTCATGGACATCCATGTTTGCTGCAAGTTTGACATTAGTTTGTTATTCTCTCTGCAGGGTCAAATAGGATTGCCAGGTGCCCCTGGCCCGCTTGGGGCTAAGGGTGACAGGGGCAAGAGGGGCAAACGGGTAAATACGCACCTCCTGCTTGGGAATGCCCTGATGTTCTGACTATAGGTGTGCATGACACTGCCGTCCTCTGTCTCTAGCATGTTTCGTTGTTTCCTCATGTGTAACTCTCTCTGTCTCCCCCTGGTGTGTTTTAATGCACTACTCTTTGACAGACTTGATATATGGATTCCCTATTAGGAATGTGTACTGACATTTAAGGAATTGTTACTGAACTAAATGGTTTTGGTGTACAAGGTCCAGAATCTTTGTAAACTATGCACTTCCAAAGGAAAATCAAGTTTCGCATTCGTAACATAAGGTTAATAGGTTTGGGTAACAAATGCCAAATACATTGTAAACTGTGCATGTTCCAGAGAAGAACTTATTGTTTTCGAAAGTGCACATTTTACAATGATTTTGGTTTTTGTAACATACATTTGGTTTCACAAAATGATTTGTAAACTGTGTAGTTTCCAAAGAAAAAAAATTCTTTTCTTGAGAAAGGGCATAGTGTACAATAATTTTTTCATTTGCAAACTAAAACCGTTTGGTCCATTGTCTTTGACAGAATGCGAAGTTCTCAATGACATAGAAGTTAATCATATACATACATATGTCATTGTAGCTAAGAAAAAATAGCTTACATAACATTTCACAAAACAAAGTGAAATGTGTGACAGGCTTCAAACTAAATCTGTGAATGTACAAAGCTATGTTTCTTAGCTAACGGCATTGATTAACTTTGAGACGAAAAAGAAAGGTGATTTGTAGATTCATCTTGAAACAGGTTTAGCATATTGACACAAAATATGAATTTGTAACAGTGTTAAAAATGTTGTTATGCTATAAATCTATCCTGTGGCAATTTGTTTAAAAGAGCTCCAAAAGTAGCTCTTTTAAACAAATTGCCACAGAATATGTTTTCAATGGCATTTAGGTTGAAATGAAATCTCTGAAATGAATGTTGCAATCAGCAATCAAAGAGTTAGAAAATTATTCTTGGGCCTTACATTATGGTATGCCAATGGTAGAACTCTATAACTGTATGAGGTGCGGGACCTTACAACTCTTGACTAAATTTATGGAATATTTAGGTTTATGGACAGTAGTTATTTGGTACAGGGACAGTTATCTAGTGTTGTATGATCAAATGGATAAAGAAAAGATGAAGTTGTCAGTATATTAAAGATTAAGTCAAGAATAGATGATGCCATCGTTTTATGTTGATATTATTTAAGGAGATACAGCAGTGAAATGTTCTTGAGTCTTGTCGATGTCAGCACTATTGTTGAACATGCAAAGTTGACAGCAATGACATCATGAGTGATATTGGATACTTAGGTTATTAGTGAACATATTGGATAGTAATCAACGTAGTGTGTAATGATGTCCCATACTATGAGTCAACATTGAATATTTATATACTGTAATTACTGACTTCAATCATTTTCATTGAAATGGTGTGTATGGCAGGTGCTACTGGTTAAGCAGAACATGTTCATTATATGGGATTGTGTGATGTCATCACTAATGGGTTGTGATCAATGCATGTAGCTTTCATATCTACATTGCCTTTATGGCCAACACAATATGTATCTCAACAGATGGTAGATTTGGTTCATCGTTTGGCATTGACGTTTCACATTTGTTATACGGTACAGCCAAAACATCGGTTACTAAAAGTCTTATGTTAAACCATGTCAACAAACGTTGCATCATGCAGTTATTGCATATCATTCACTTTAGTCATTTTAGCAGGGTGTCATTGCATTAAGCCATCTTAAACCTATGACCTTATAAACCATGTCACTGGATTAAGGTATTTCGTTCACAAAGGCAAAAATCACTGTAAACTCTGCACTTGTTTTTCTTTCGAAAGTGCACAGTTTACAATAATTTGACATTTGTAAACTGTGGTCGTGAGGTCATAACTTTATGAGGCTTTGTGGAATGCAGACCAGGGACTCGTTCCTTAAAGCGGTCTTAGACTAAGTTGATCGTAAGTGATTTTTAAAACAATGTCCTGTGGTGTTGTTTCTTATCATAGGCTTACAACTATCATAGCGCAGAAATCGCTATGGAACCAGTGCCAAATGGCATCAGTTCCAAAGCGATCTCTGTGCTTTGACATGCAGTCGTAAGTCAATGTTATGTTTCAGCATTAAGATCAACTTAGTTTAAGATTCCTTTGAGGAACGGGGCCTATGTATATCATAGTAGATATTTTGATCTGTGGTGAATATGGGATAGTTTGTTCATGTTAATTAGCATGGTGTTATGGTTCACTTAACTCTGCAAACAACTTGTTGTAGTTGATAAACTCTGTCAACTACTTTGTGGTTTGGCATGGCCTGCATCCTCAATGAACCAGACTCTGATATCTCCATTACATTCCAATACATACCCTGGACATATTTGCAGTGATTGCTTCAACTCCAGTACAATGCACTAAAAAATAATATACTGCAAATCTTTTTTAAAAGTTGCTCGTTTTTAAATTGAAAAACATCAATTTATTCTAATTCTAAAAGAACCATTTTTAGATATTAATTGGATATTAGCTTTCTTTTGATGTGTAGAATTTGCACTGATTTTGCTTGTGAGAGATTTTCAGTGTGGAGCATTTGATTGGATGATAGAGATGATGACGTAACTTCTTTATCAAAGTTGTCAATGTTTCAAGCTGGGATATGTTTTGGAATATAATTGAGACATCATAGTCAAGATTGTGAAGGATGCATAGACTGGTGGTGTTATAGTTTTGTCAAACAACTAATGTTATGCTGTGTTTTACTAACACTGTGATGTTGAAGGTAGCTCAGATTTAACTTGGTCAAAGAAATCTTTGTTCAGCATGCGACACCTGCAATAATATATACGTAGATCAGATGGTACTGTGTGAATATGACTTACAATGACTAGAATTAAAGTGATACAGTCAGTCTTTATGTGTTGAAAATATTGGTCTTTGTTATGAGACTTAAAATGATGCTACCATCTTATAAAGATCTAGTTATTTTACTTTTTAACAGATTCTACTGAAGTTAAGACCTTTATATAAACATAGAAAATATAAAGATATTTAATTGTCATATTAACCATTAAAGTGCTGAAATATATTTAACAGGACTTAAAAAATGTAACCATCCTTTGCTGTTGACAACCTGTCCTGTTGTAATATGTTTAAAAGAGCTCAAGCAGGAGCTCTTTAACACATGGCAACAGAATAGGTTTTCAAAAATTCATCAACAGCTACTACAGGAGCTCTTTTAAACATTAAAATTGATAAATCATTGAGTAATAGTCAGAATGTTTAATGTCTACTGAAATATAAAGGGACAAAGAACATTCTGGTTTTCAGACATTGACATGTTTTCACAAGCACTTAAAGGGTTAATATTCAAGAAAGAGAATCTATTTGACTGACAGTCACGTTAAGCTATCTCTCTTCTCAAGCACACTGTTGTTTTCGTCGTGTTGTTGACGTGTCGTGTGTGTGTTGCTTCCACCAGGGCAGAAGGGGTCATCGCGGGGAGAAGGGCATGATGGGAAGGTTTGGTTTTCCCGGCCCGCAGGGTCCACCCGGTGAGGAAGGACCCGCCGGGCAAAAGGGGTCGTTTGGTCTTCCCGGGCCAGAGGTAGGTGGCGCTGTTGTCTGCTGCTGAAGCATGCTTCTTCTGCTGTGTCATGATCTCTCATTCTCTCGGCCATGTTGGATTTCTTTCTCTTTTTTGGTTATCTGTCACAAGAACTTTCCCTACACCACACACTGCAGTTAGCAGACAGTCTGTGATAATTGTTTTGGATAGTTTGCTGAGAAGTTATTATTAACGGTCTGTTGACAACCAGCAGCCACTCTAATGACAATCCATAAACAACCTGCGATAGTCTCTGGAGTTGATATTTTTATTAAATATTACAGCTTTTCCCATTACAATCAAAATTGGCAGTTGAAAATCTATCCTGTGCTATTTGTTATTTGTTTTAAAAAGCTTCTAACAAACAAAGTATCACATGAAAGGTTATCAACAGTAAAAGTTGTCACTATTAAAAAAAAACCTTTGTCCATGGAAAAAATGTAGACATTCTTAAGACAGTCTGTTGACATTTTATGAACAGATTAAAGGCTGTTGACAGTCTATGGACTGATTAAAGAAATTTGACAGTTTATGAACAGATTAAGATTAAGACTGTTGACAACTATGGACAGATTGTAGATAGTCTGTTGACAATCTATGGACAGATTGTAGATAGTCTGTTGACAATCTATGGACAAACTACAGACATTTTTGAAGACAGTACGTTGACACTATGGACATTTTACAGACAGTCTGGAAAATTTAATTAACAGTCATAAAAAATCTTAAAGAGTCCTAAAAGTCTGACCAATCTGCAGACAGTGTGTGGATAAATTGCAGACATTCTGTCACAACTGCACCATGAGATGAAGCTCCTGCACTACTCTATCCAAGATGTTCCTTGTTCTCTGCATGACTGATGTTTTTCCATGATCTGTGTTGTCTATTTGTTTTCGGAGACAATCTTCTTTGCAAAATTTGATTGATTTCTTTTAGAAAATTTTACATATACATTCTGCTAGATAGTGTAAATTTGAAGTTCTTAGATTTGAGGCATGAGAGCAGAAATGCAATATAATCACATCTTTAGAAGCCTTGTGTTGAAGTGCTATTTAGTGTAGGATGTCTTTTAATTTAGTAAGCGAGAGCAGGACGGAGGTGTCATTATTAACCCTTAGTGGATGAATCAAGGTTAACTACTAGGATGTTAACCCTTACCTTGCATCTCACAGTAATATTCTCGTCAGACTGTCTGGCCAGACTGGTGGCAATGTTGAATGAGACACTGATTAGGAGAGGATAAACCATTAAAAATTCCAGGATACGTCATTCAGGACAGATTGTTCAAAACAATGCTGCATGGTAAGGGTTTAATTGTAATTACCTTGTGCAGCTGAAAACCTATTTTGTGGTAATTTGTTTAAAAGAGCTCCTGTGGGAGCTTTTTTAAACAAATTACCACAGCACAGGTTTTCAACAGTCTATTTAGATTAAAATTTGAACACTAAAACAAATATTGTGTTTAAGGCTGAACCTCCCTCCTGTCTACTCTCTTGATAATTTGGTTACAGAGTGATTTGTATTCACACATATTGAAAGCCAGCTCGGGGAGTGTTACATTCTAGGCAATAGGGACATATACTGGAATCTGTGCTAACTGACTATACTGTTATACTAGCTATTATACTTGTCCGTGACACAGGGAATGAAAGGCGAAACAGGAAACCCAGCTCGGAACGGAATTGACGGCAGGAAAGGCGAAGTTGGTCCACCAGTGAGTTTGAGTGCCCCTCGAGTGCAGTTGTTGTGCCTCCACACATTCTGTGTCTTAATTCCCTTACTCTCAGATGCAGATTATAAAAAAAACATACAAAAAACTGTTTTAGAGTTCACTAGGAAGGTCACAAGTGGATCCATATAGGAAAGAGTCAAAACGTCCTATTGACCTCACATTCCTTCTCTATATTTTAAAATTCAGAAAAAATATAAATATAGTATAATTGTTAATATACATCCTTACTTTCTTCCCACTCACTCTCACCCTTTCCCCACTGATAATATCTAAAAACAAATCTTCG
>JAULCD010057604.1:1927-12103 GCA_032361085.1 Calliostoma canaliculatum | reverse complement strand
CTATTTGAAAATACAATTCTTCAGTATGGTTCAAACTTATGTTGTCGCTGTGATTAGTGACCCTTTTAATCAGTTAACAACACCAGACACACTTATGTCAAATAGTTTTTCGGTAGGTTGCAAATAAGTCGACTCATTCGTATAAATAAAGGTGACTCTTAATTAGGTTCCAGGTGTATATAAGAGAAACAAATTAAATCTGTTATATATGAACAATTAATTTTTTTGATGCACTATGTCAAAACCTTGAAAACGCTAGATATATTCAATTCATTACAACACAATAATAAACTTGTTGTCGAAGTGTTTCTTTTTAAACCAGATGTTATTTATTGAAAAAAGAACATCTTGAAAAGGTCAAAATACAAGTACAGGTCTCAAGCTGAATAAAAAATGAGAACGCATCCTAATTAGTTATTTTTTCTCTGTTATTTTCGTAACTATTTTCATGTTTTTACGGATGATATATTACAATTGTTTTTACAATTTGAACTTCTTCTCCGAGGCAACTTGATACTGCATTAGTTCGGACATGGATTACGACATTATAAGAGTGTATGTAGGGTCGCTATTTGAAACCTCAGCCAAGGTTGTGACTTATCTATTTAGTAAAACTAGAATATTGATTGACCTACGTCCACAAAGGCGTAATGCGTTAATAATAATAATGATACCTTAACCTTAGAACAGATTACACATAGCATGCACAGTATTTACTTTTTAACATTAAATAGATGGAAAGTAAAATTATGTTTAACTCTATATTTTACACGAAAAACAGAACATATTCTGGCATTGTTAGTGATTACCAATTAACTAACACAACACGACCAATGTACCAAAATATATGTCTGTTGATTTGTGCCACAGTAACGTTGACATTTGAAACCTTACAGGCGTATGTAATACGGAAAACCTTTTACAGTATTGTATGTACAATACATACATCGTTGTAACACCGATTATGGGTGGATTCTGATTTTGTTAAAGTGCTTATTAAGAGCTTTTGAATTAAATAAGGTTAAGTTTGTCTAAGGCCACCTTTGTGGTGTTCGTTTCAGAATCCCAGACAGTCTAGAAATGTCCCAGCCAGTGTCATGTATGAATCATTATCACGTGGATAAATTGCATGCTATGTTTACACAGCAGGGCATTGAGAACATCCCTTGGAGCAAACGTTGCAAAGCCATTCTCCTTATTTCTCATAATTGATTGCCACATAGCATAACTGAACTGGTTGCACAATGGTAAGACATCATGTTGGGCATTCATACAGTTTCCTTATAGTTAAGACCTAACAATTGTCATCCTAGTGTGTTTGTTTAACTTATTTTCGGCAATGGAAGTAAGAGAAGAAAATTACATTATGGATGACAACTTCTTTATTGCCTCTCAGCGCAATAAAGAAGTTGTTATCCATAATATATTTCCCTTTATTACTTTCATCTTAGTGTTTTCGTTAAGGAAGTGTTGGGAAGAAAATGAAAACATCTTATCCAAATGATAGAAGTGCTATAATGAAAGTTTAAACTTCTTAGTTTTTAAGAATTTGTAAAACAAGGCCCTGGGTCAGTAATTCAAATGCAAATAATGCTGATAAACATATCACTGTCTTTAACACAATGGACTATGGGGCAAGATGGCATTATGCGTTGTTAGACAGAGAATAATAACACATTACATGAATGAGTGTTTAATTTGGCTCAGGGTGATAAATACCAATGCCATAAAATTACAGGCTGTAACTATCATTTCTTGATCCAATGTCACATTTATGCAATCTAGTACTTTTTATTGTGTTTGTCATTTATTATCATGTCTGTTTGATTTGAACGTTTCTATCTAAAAATCTCTGAAAAAGCTTAGTAGAAATTGTAATAAATATTTCTTTGTTGCATATCCTGAAGGGAATTAGTCAAATAAGGTGCCTAACATGTCCAACCAATTGCTCTTGAAGGTTCAATTAATCTTCCGCCGTGGTAAAAAAAGTAGCAAAAAAACAATATCGTGGGATTTTTATTTTTCAAAGTTTGCTCATTTTCAGTCACAGGAGACGCAACGACTGAGACGCAACGACTGGGTTCCTAAACCTTCAAATTACTTGTTTAGATATTGTACACTGCACTTTATGTAGTCGATATCCATAACATTTTCTGTTCTTTTTCTTCCCAAAGGCAGACCTTAATACTTTCGACTAATATTTTTTGTTTATTTCGGTAAAAAATGTAACAATAAAATTAAAAGTGGTTTTTTTTTGTTTTTATAGTAACAAGTTTTTTTTAGCACAATCATGATCAAATCACAAACTTTTATTGAGCATATTTATAATCATGCCAAAGCACAAAGTATATATTTTTCACAGAAATACAAAGTTAAAGTTTCGTTGAATGTAATATATAGTCACTTCAAAGAATTAAACAATAAATACTACATTATGAAACTTTTTCAGCTTGAAACATTAAAACAACCAAGTATTTTACTGATGTATACAAAGGAACAAAAGTTTCGCGAAACCATATTCTCAGAAATTAACTTTTCATACATAACAACTTTAATTTGGTTCTCTTATGTACACTTGAACTTAATTAAGCGTCACCTTTTGTATATGAAATGGGATCCCTATCATTCGAATCTCGGAAAACATTAGCAAAACCCACTTCAACCCATCAATTTCTCGTGCAAATGACGTTAGTGCCAAATCAGGTTTGCATGTGCAGTCGATCATGTGATCTTCACATCGAAGTTTTTTTTATTTGCACGTGTTCGCATTGGCCTCAAGAATTAAAAAAACACACTTTTAAACACTGTTCTAACGGTACTAATGCCACGATTGTCAAATGTGCAACGTGATTGTGCCGTTGGCATGTTGCAAGCGGGAAGATCAGTTATTGACGTCGCAAGAGCATTGGGATGCAGCCGTCATACTGTGTATGACTTGCAAGGTCGTTTACAACAAACTGGCACCACTTCTTATCACTCAAGATCGGGTCGAATATTAAATCGTCATACGTCACCTACGTGACAGATATCTGCCCTGTGCACGAACCAGGGCTAAGATGTTTAAAGGTCGACGGTTCTCACAAACCATTTGAAATCGATCGCCGGCTGCCAATCTCCATGCTCAACGTCCATATCGTTGGCCAATATTGACGCCGTTTCATCAACGTCAACGTTTGCTGTGGGCCCAATGTCACTTCCGATGGACCCAGAGAGACTGGAATTGAGTTGCTTTAGCGATGAATCCAGGTTTACCCTCAGATTCGCGGACGGCAAGGATATAGTCTTGAGAAAACATAGTGAACGGTATGCCAAGTGTTGTGTATGGGAAGTCAACATATTTGGGGGCGGAAGTTGCATGGTGTGGGGTGCTTTTTGTAAGAACAACCGTTCCTGACTTTTTAGTCATTTGTTGAAACCTCAAAGCTGCTGCTTACCGCGACCAGGTGCTCCCTCCTGAATTCATTCCTTTCATGGCGGCTTATGGCCCAGGTCTACAGTTCCAGCATGATAATGCGCGGCCGCATACCACGATGTTGACACAAAATTTTCTTCAAAACGCTAGAATCAACGTCATGGACTGGCCATCGAGGCTCCTGACCTTAATCCAATCGAGCACGTTTGCAATGCACTTGGGAAAAGGCTTCGTGGTCTTAGGAACCAACCTCAAAATTTGCAGGAACTGCCTTGCAAGAGCGATAGCGCTGAATCCCCAACCACGTGTTTACAAACACCAGACAGTCAATGAGGATACGTTGTTTGGCAGTGGTGAATGGGCGGGGCTGGGCGGCCATACACAATATTGAACTGAGAAATTTCGATTTTTATATGTTGTGACTTGACATTCCGTATATCCATGTTTTGTAACGGCGGTGTAGCCTAATGGAACTGATTGTGCCACTGTCAGTGTATCGAGTACAACACACATATCTCAGCAATGAAATAATAACAATTTAACCATCTTACTCTAGTCGCGGATATTAGTTTGGCTCTGCGCCGTCGGAGTAACAACAACAGCAGGGATGATTTGATGATTTAATGTTGATGACATTATGATGAAGGTGGCTGTTGTTGAGGAATTGCCTGAGAAAAAAACAACATATTTCCCCCTTCAACAACAGCACATGAAGTGAAATATTCAATTGCAGAAAATAATGCAAATCACATTTAAATAGAGTCAGACTTTAGAGCAAAGTATATATGTAGGTTAGAAGTATGGTATATAATTAAGGAAAACATAATTTAACATGGAGCACATGGCCAAGCAGCCATGTTGGAATTATTTCAGTTTGTAAACAGATTAGCCAAATACATTATTATTTAATTATTATGTTGTAAAATAAATTAATATTCAAAACACCTTGTATTCAAGAATTCAAATAGGGCTATTACTAAGAAATAGGAAAGAAAAGAAGTTGAAGTTTTACCTGAGAAAAAGATAACATATTTCCCCCTCAACAACAGCACATGTCCTCACCATGTAAAGCTGAAACATGACAGCTCAAAAAAAGAAGCTATGAAACACTGGAATACTGAAATTAACATTAAACCCAAAATTACATTCTGCTTGACAACAAACTGACCATCAGTCATCTACTTTGGCTGTTTACGAGACCGAGCTGGCCTCTTAGCTGAAGAATCAAGAGGGACAGAAGTTGCACCAGGGCTAGAAAGAACATAAGTGTCTGGTGGAATAATCACTAGTGGTTGTGGTATCTCAGGCACTATTGGTGTTCCAGACTGACCAGGAAATGAATCGACAACTGCTGGAGAGGAAAGCATATCATCCAGTCCGGATGAATAAAGCTCAAGCGATAAGTTGGTTATATCATTAGGTACAGCAGAAACATCCAATGAGGGAGGATTACCACGAGGCTTTAGAACTGGGCGACCATCAAAACCGATGGGCAAAAGAATGTTGCGATAAAGAGTTCGACGTTCAGAAGTATCTTCCTTCAAACCTTAAATACTAAAACACTAACATTTGGCTGTGATTTTCCAATATAGAATTCATCCTCCCACGGATTTGCAAACTTCTGTTTTCCTCTGATATTGACGTTGCGAACTAACATAAGATCACTAACCTTGACGCTAGCACCACGAGCCTTAAGGTGATAAGTCCTCTTTTGCTTTGCTCGAGTCTGATCAAGATTTCTTGAAGCAATTTCATATACAGCTTTTAACTTTTGCTTAAGATCAATAGCAAATTGTGTATATGATGGTGACGATGTGTTAGCCAACGATGTGCCAAAGGCAACGTCAACCGGCAACCTTGGTTGTCTGCCAAACATGAGAAAATATGGCGAGAACCTGGTGGTCTCGTGAACTGTGCAGTTATATGCATGGACCAAATAAGACAAGTGGTCCTTCCATACAAACCATTTCTAACGGCTGAGTCATATGTATGTTCACCAAAGGTGCTTTCTCATTCTGATTAGGAACTTTCCTAAAAATACATCTTTGACAACTACGGATATGTTTTCCACATCACCCAACATGCCAGGCCAATAACACATGGTTCACAGAAGGGGAATGGTCCTGTCCCTGCCAAGATGACCCATGCCATCGTGAAGGTGTGAAACGATGGTTTCCCTTTGTTGTTTTGGAACAACAGTCTGGTAGTAAGGAGTGCCACCATCAACCAGTTGTCTCCTCTGCAGGATGCCATCATGGACAACCAAGCTATCCCATTGCCGAAAAATGGCAGCCGTGTCATGATCCAGAGAACGTAGGAACTCTTTTGAAGGGCGTGAACCTTGTCGAACAAGATCTACAATCGAGCAGATTGAAGAATCCGACTGTTGATAAGACAACATTTTCTGGTTACTCCCAACATCAGATGAACCAATCTCAGCAGAAATAACACAACTGACCACATCTGCATTGAAGGATAGGGTCTCCACGGCACTAACCTGCTGTTGGCTGTGGCAAATTGCTGACACAGACTGGGTATCCATGACCTCTCGGGGCAGTCGGGACAATGCATCAGCATCTCTGTTCTTGGTACCAGGAACATACTCCAAGGAGAAGTCATAAGCACCAAGATCAGCTAGCCAGCGATGTCCCGTTGCATCCAGCTTTGCGGAGGTCAGGACATAGGTGAGGGGATTATTGTCTGTCTTTACTATAAATGAATTGCCATAGAGGTAGTCATGGAACTTCCTCGTGACAGCCCATTTCAGAGCTAAAAACTCCAGTTTATGAGCTGGATAGTTTCGCTCAGCTTTTGAAAGTCCTCTGCTTGCATAGGCTATCACACGGCTCTGGCCATCCTGAGTTTGGTACAAAACTGCACCCAGGCCATCGCCACTTGCATCGATGTGCAATTCGAAAGGTTGTGTGAAGTCTGCAAAAGCCAGGATTGGAGCACTGGTGAGCATACTCACAAGCTCATTAAAGGCAGACTGTTGTTTTTCCCCCCAGACCCAGTCTGGATTAGTCTTGTTTTTTCTTGATCTTCCGCTATGCCCTACAAGTAAGCTGTTTAAAGGCTTAGCAATCTTAGAGAAGTTAGGGACAAAGCGCCTGTAATACCCAGCAAAGCCAAGAAAACTACGAACTTCATCCACATTCTGTGGAACTGGCCATGAATTCAACGCCTCAATCTTCTCGGGGTCTGTTTTGACACCTTCCTCAGAGATTACATGACCAAGATATTTGACGGAGGTCCGCAACAATTGGCACTTAGATGGTTTCAACTTGAGACCATTCTTACGCAATCTCTGAAGGATTGCTCGTAATCTCTCTAGATGTTCCTCAAAGGTCTTAGAAAACACAATGATATCATCTAGATATATGAGGCACTGAAGAAGATGAAGATCTCCCATACATCTTTCCATAAGACGTTGAAAAGTAGCAGGAGCATTTGTCAACCCAAACGGCATAGAATTGCACTCGTAAAACCCCAACGGACCAACCGTGAAAGCTGTACGAGGCTTATGCTCTTCTGCAACTTCTACTTGCCAGTAGCCAGACTTTAGATCCAGACAAGAAAAGTACTTGGCGCCATGGAGAGCATCAAGAGTCTCTTCAATCCGGGGCAGGGCGTAAGAATCTCTAACCGTACGGCGGTTCAACTGTCTATAATCTACACAAAACCTAAGTGTAGAGTCTTTCTTACGCACAAGAACCACCGGAGAAGCATAAGGACTAGAAGATGGACGAATAACGTCAGCATCCAACATCTTCCTAAGATGATCCTTGACCTCTTGATACATGGAGGGTGGAATGCGCCGATGTCTTTCTCTAAAGGGCTGTTCGTCATTCAACTCAATCCTGTGAGTTACTAAGTCTGTATGGCCCATATCCATTTCAGACTTACTGAAGACATCATCAAACTCATTCAGGAGAGACCTTAACTGACTTATCTGTGCTGGGGTATAAGTGTCACCAAGTGTCTTCAGATTAAAAATGTCATGTGGCTCAGGATCAGACGTGTGGGTAGTCTGCTCATCCTCTGTGGAGAGACCGTCAACAAGACTGACTTGCTCAAGACAGCAAAGTACAGTTCGGGCTGGAATGGTAACAGCTTTTGACGACGGATTTACAACCTCAACCTTAACCCTTGTTGTGGACTGACCTGGTTTGAAGTTCACCACCCCATTAATAAGGTTAAGTGCTCCAGGTAATGTGGGAACTGCAGAAGCATAAAAACGATAACCATCCCGGGGTGACTTACCTCTGCAAACACCAGTGATGATCTGATTGCAAGAGGCTGGGATTGTAATTGGCTTAGTAGTTCGCACATTCTCAGTTCGGTTAAGGTCATCCCTTTGCCTAATGAGAAATTGCCGAGATCGTTCCCAGGCTGCTGAAGTTCCTGTGATAGGTTCCCCAGTCAGCTTTGATCTGGCATATTCCATGACATTTGTACCAACAACTATAGGCACCTCATAATGGTAATCAGTAGTGGGTACAACAAGAACCGGTGTTGGTACCTCGACTACTTGACCCAAAAAGTCACTGGGCAGCACTATCACTGTATCGACATACCCAAGATAGGGCAGCTTGTGATTACCAGCACCAGTGAGCTTCAAAAGAGAACCTATGTTGTGTAAAGTAAGATGAGATAGATGATTTCTGTATAAGTCTTCCGATATGCTGGAAATCATAGACCCTGTGTCAAGAAGGACACTACAAGAAATACCCTCAATCTCTACCGATGCTACATTAGACGGACCAACAATGTTAGATGGTAACACCGGTTTGGAGCTAAGTCCGGAGTTCAAAGCGCGCCCCATAGCCTGAACTCCTATCAGTTTAAAGATGGACAATTTCTATGACCCCGCCTTAAACCGGGAGCTCCACAATCAAAGCAGTAACCCCGGTTGGATACTCTTTGCTGTGGAGTTGTGTGATTAGGTGTATGTTTGGGAGTGGTAGTGTTTGGTTTGTGAGATGCTTGAGTTGGCTGACTTGGTTTAGGAGGAGAATTACGTGGAGTGTTACTTTCTAAAGTTTTAACCCGATCCCCTACAGCCTTTAGACTACTAGTCAAGGACTTCAAACGTGAAAGTACATCGTCTAACTGCTTGTTGGTTACAGCAGTGACGCCACACGACTGTACCTCTGTAGGGGAAGCTAATTCTTCCTCGACTCGACGAACAGCAAGCAACAGCTTGTTATAATTCAAGTCAGAGTCAAAGTGATGACGGGTCGCTTGCTTCAGGTCATCACGCGTGAGACCCATCCAAAAACGGCTGCGAAGCAAGTTTGGGGCCATATTGTGCGGGATGGTACCAGAGGCCTCTATCTTGGATACTAATTCCAAGAGACGGCAACTCCACGCGGCCACAGACTCCGTTTTATCCTGGCGAGCGGTGTAAAAACGCTCCATAAGCGTCTCCCCAGGCATCACATCACCAAATACCAAATCAAGCTGCTCAATAGCAGTGTCCAAGGTGACAGATTCAGACAGCCCACTGAGTAAATCAGCTGCTGAACCTTTGGCTGCCCTCCGCATTGCATTGAGAATTGCAGTATCGGAAAAAGCATTTTCCCTCCGACTACCAACAATCTCCAGGCGCCACTGAGTGTACTTTACCTCACCCTTTGCCTTATTACCAGAAAAAGATGACAATTTTGGACTCTGGGAGTTAACAATAGGCATATATGTGGGGTTGGAAAACCTAAGACCACTGCTAGGAGTGTGAGCCATTTCACCACTCCATGGATAAGGAGTAGGATTGATCTGACTTGGCCAAGCCTCAGCCGGAACACTACCATAATTTGTCGAGGGCACAAAGGGTGTTGAGGCCCTTGGCTGACTAGACTGGAAACCATATGGACGTGGCGGAGCCCCTGGTGGACGTGCCATCTGACCACGGTTCCAAGGTGGGGGTAAAGACCGAGTACCACCTGGTGCTGTCTGACTAGCTAATGGGTTGACCCTTGGCATTTGCGACGGCAAATTCAACCTTGGGTGGCTATCATCACCCGAGGGGAGAGTTTGGTTCGATTGCAAAAGGAAGTCACCACTCTCAGCCTCTGCAACAAAATAGGTTCGATTTTGCATTTGGGTTGCTATGTCATCAACCAGCCGACTAAGCACACCTGTGCGAATGGATGGATGAAGGTGATGAAGACAATCAACCACCACGTCAACTTCAGGATCCACCACCGCACGTGCAGCCATTTCAATATATGGTGTTTGTCAAATAGAAATATACAAATGGATAAATGTTCTACAAACTAGTAAACTAGATCATGAATGAAACTAACCTCCAAAAGGCAAAAAGAATCCCACAAGTTGAAGATCCAACAATTATTATTTACAAAATATGTTAAGTAAAAACTCCTCCAAAAAGGAAACAAGATGTTTGAACAAAATTTCAAAGTCAAGTCCAAAAAGTCAATTCCCAATTTAGAATTTGATTCTATATGGAAAGTCTGCTAACTTCAGTTAAAGTCCAACAAAGTAAACCTGATCCTAGACCCAAGTGAAAAACAACAAAGTGGATGTTAACACAAGACCCAAGTGAAACCAACAAAGTGGACGTAAACACTAGACCCAAGTGAAACCAACAAAGTGGACGTAAACACTAGACCCCAAGTGAAAACAACAAAGTCTATGTAAACACTAGACCCCAAGTGAAAACAACAAAGTGGATGTAAACACTAGACCCCAAGTGAAAACAACAAAGTGGATGTAAACACTAGACCCCAAGTGAAAAAAAACAA
>JAULCD010057493.1:0-12104 GCA_032361085.1 Calliostoma canaliculatum | reverse complement strand
TCTGCTCAGAGGGCTTAGTGTCATTCTCTGTGTTGAAGACGTCTCAACACAGTAATGCCAGATTGCAATGCGGTGCACTACAGTAACACTATTGGTTCACAGGTACCAGCCGGAGTTTGCAGGTTTATCTGCACCCCATAACCACATTGGTGATACAGGCTTTCCTCCTGCCGTAAACCATGCCACCGCGATATAACTGAAAAAAGGAAAACGGCGTTAAACAATAACTCGCTCGCCCCATCTATGTGTATCAATAAAAGAGTAATGCGTCCTTTAATTTAAACTAAAAGAGCTGATAAAATTTAAACACTGGATTTTAGACACATTACTATAAGCATTGATACTAATAAGTTTTTTATACCCACTAAGTGAAAGGAATAAGTTGAGTTTGTGGCAGAGACATGTGTGAAACCAATATAATTTTAGACTTTTTATAAAATTCAACCTGTTTGTTTCATGATGTTTCAGGGCTTATGCAAACTTCTTCTTTATTCACTTGAACAAACGTCTTGAACATACATGCAAAGATGTTGACACTCACAACGGTTATGAATTGTGCCTTCCTACTTCAATCCTGGATAACGCCAGGGCAATTACGCTCGCTACCGACTATGCTTCATATCATCCAATCAAACGCTTAGCACAGCAAAATCTGTGCAACCAATGAAAATCGTTTTTTTTTTCAAATTTGAAATTTACATCACGCACACAGCTATTGTTGTTGGCAAGAGTTACGTCCCTTGAACCTAGCCCCGAGAGCAAAGCCGTGTTATTTCATTGGACAGCTATTTTTACCGCCACGTAATTCAAATCGGCAGAAACCCACCGCTTAATCCCAGGGCCATGTAGCATAGTCGGTAGCGAGCGTAATTTCCCTGCAGTTACCCAGGATGTCCTAGTTCCTAAGGTCCCTGAAATACAATTAGTGCTTATACGTTTGAGTAAACGTTGCATAAAGTTGTAAATTGTTTTACGTCATATAGACAGTGACAAACATAACTATATGTTATATTTATGATTACACTATCTGAGCGATGTCTACGTGGCTGAATAGTTAAAGCGTTGGAATGCTAAGTGCTGGCGATTTGGTGTCTGACTCTAGTTGAGGTTACTGATGCCCATTGGTATTTATCGGTGTTCAAGAGTTGTTAAACAGTAGTGTATTCAACGGGTGGGCAATTTTTCACAACATTATTCAGCAACACCAATGAGGTTAATATCCAAGTTGCAATCTTTTGTTTAAATGTGCAAACCACCACTCCTGACAAAATCAGTGTAATAACAAAAATCCGCATAAGTACTATAACTTTTTAATCACTGCGAAGTGAAGGTAGACTTTCAAGGAGCTTAAAGATATGCCTCCAATGGATCACCATTCACAACTGCCATCTTACAATCGTGAAGCTAACATTGTCAACAGTTTAATTTTGCCGATTTGTTCGTAGTATTATTGACTAGCACACATAAACTCACATATCTACTGCATGCCATAACCACTTTGGTGATGCAGGCTTTTCTCTTGCCATAATCCGCAATATAACTCAAAGATTGTTGAAAACGGTTTTCAACCTTAACTCGCCCAATCGTAGTGTTACTTCTGTACTCTGGGAGTGATGTCTTTCGAATGACAAAGGACATTTTTGTGGTCTTAAACAGAAGAAATGAGGAAATGCAATTCCTATGTTAACATTTCTGGTAAAACGACATAAATCAGTTTTGTTTGTAATCAGGTTTGTTCCAGCGAGCTAAGGGAGAGTGCCCTAAAGGGCAAATATTCTTCACACATTCGCAAGATCTTTATTAGCAAACTACGCCAATAAGGTTTAGTACACAAGTGCACAATAAAGAGATTGCTTTGTTGAAGGGTGTTCAATAGTTAGATCGATGATACATCAAAGGGTGCCGACAGGATGGTTTCCAATGCGGGAGAGTTCCAAAGATCTGTATAAAGACGTCTTCAATCACAGAGATGAGAAAGGTCAGGGGTCAAACCCAAATCATGCATCTGGTTTTTTCTGATCGTTTTGACAAAGTCCATTTTATGAGCGAATTTAAATGTAAACAAAATGTTTTACACTCACTTTTAAAACGAAAACAGTGCCTGATATTTAAATAAATTAAATGTAACCTTTCAAATGTAGGTTTTAACAATACAAAGAACGCATCTAATGTAAACTAAACATAAACACTGCAGACCTCAGTGGGTCGTTAAAACCACTTCATAAACTGAAATGTAATTCGTTTTGATGTCAGACTAATAAACAGAATATTTTGTGTTATTAACCCTTACCGTGAGGCATAGTTTTAAAGAAGTTATCCCTAGTGGCGTATTTCGGAATATTTAAGACTTTTGTCTAATATATATAGTGGCTGACTCTACATCGTCGCCTGTATTTTTATGCAGCTCACAGAAATATCCGGGTCAGGCTAGTAACCTGACCCGGATATTTCCGGAAGCCGCACGGTAAGGGTTAAGAAAGCAACAAGGATAATATTTTAGAAAAAGGAATAAAACACAAAAAACATTTGTAAAGGTTAAATGTGCCAACAGCTATTTCATCCTGAGATTTATTTGTAAAAACAGCAAATATTAAACAAAACCTTATCAAATGTGACAATCCAAGAAACGTATCTCAAGTGTACTATACATGAACATTTCTGACTTCAGTGAGTGATTAAAACATTTCATAAACGTTATTTGATTTATTGAGACTACTTAACACAATATATCTGTGTTGTTATCAGGAAAGCACAAAAATGGAATAAAACACAAAAACCTGTTGTGCTTTAAGAGGTTAACTGTCCCCCACACAGTTACCATATTGTGATCTCTCACATAGGACTTTTTTAAAGAAAGTTTGTGAAGAACTGATTGATGTCACTCCAAATGCAGGCATGCGTATTGAACAGACTTGGTGGGTTGGAATGAAAATATGGATTCATGTGGAAACGAGTCAGGTGCAGGTAACGATAGAAATAAAACGTTGAGGAGTTTGTGGACCGGTCAAGTAGGACTCCTTCTGAACAGGTTCCCGTCTGTGTTCATCTGATTCACGTGCTGGAGGGAGGACGAGGGATGAAAGTCGCAGGGAAACGCTGCACCAGAACTGTAGAAACAAGTCCCTTGCAGAGAACATGTTAAGCAAAGTATTTAATATACAAATAGGTAAAACACTGTTTTAAATTATATTATATTAGGTGGCGTTTGTAGTCGATAGTGGCCGGTTTTCATTTAAATTGGAAAAACGTTAACCGTTTGCTTAATTTGTAACAATACAAACTTATTATAATTATACTTACAGTTATTAATTTTTTTTTACATATGTGGACATTTGTCGCTTAATAAAGACAAATATTATTATCATTATGGTGATATGTACATATTTTATATAAGGACTAATAGTATACATGTATTTCATAGACAAAATATTGTTTTCTGACACACCCTCACGTTGATGGTCATAAACAAACTGCTTTTAATTTATGGAAATCCCTGTTGAAATCAGATTTGATAATTTACAGTGTCTTACATTTTTCATGAAACACAGACAGGAACTAAAATTGATCAGTTTTAAATAACAAAATCTAAAAATACCTTTTTCCTTGGGATGTAATGCACAAGCGTCATGGAAATGAAATGAAGCAAAGAAAAGAAATGAAAAGTTGACTGTGGCAACACTTTTGTGGAATCCAGGTGGGGTTCGTTGCGCCAGAGGTTCAAGTACAAGTTGCCATGTGTCAATCAGTTCTACGGTGTCTGAACAATCCGTGGCTTGAATTCTTGACAAGCGTTGCGTAATACGTGTTAACGTCTTTGTTTAAGAGTTTAAACAAAATACCACCAAGTGTTTTTATGAAGGTTCTCCACAAGACAACCATACCTTATATTCCCTCAACCATACCTTATATTCCCTCAACCATATATTCCCTCTCAACTATGCATAATCCCCTGGAAATTAAAACACATTAATGAAAAAAAAATAGTTTTGAGTATTGTCGACAGTCCAATACATTATGGCCCGATCAAAGAGAACGCGGTGTCTTTAAAGTAACATTTGGATTCCCCATAATACATTAAATTATTTATCTCTCCTAAATAACCGGAGGTACTTTATTATCAGAATTTGAACTGCTTCCGTTTTAAAGTGTATTGCAGGAAACAAATTAACCAAGTTCCGTCTTGTAAGAATCCTTAAGACGTAATAACTGGTTTTCTGCTTTAATTTTATTTTGCTGTGGACCGTCTCCAGCTAATTATGACGGCGTAATAAAATTATAAACAATGTTTTTACAATTACACATGTTAATTGAATAATATTGCTATTAGAAATGTTAGCTAAGACTGGATATTCTTTATTTGATTTTCTCCTCTCACTTAGTTATGAATTACCCTGAATGAAAATACATTTTGAAATTACGTTACTGCACTTATACCTAAAATAAATACATTGACAGAACATAGTGTTAACCTGTTTCAAGTTCATAAACATATTTGTCACTTAAGCACATCAAGCATAATTCCAAAAGGCCACTTTTACAATAATCATAAAACACATTACTAAAGCTTAACTGATGAGGAAAATGACCTTAAAATCAAATAATCACAGTAGAAGATTTCACAAAGGCATTTGTCTCGACCGTGCAGTGACGTGATAAATTAGCGTTGTTGATTTCAGCTTAGTTGCTGTGTGCCCTGGCTTCTTCTTTTCATCTCCGGTACTAAGTCAAGGTATTACACGCCTAGTGGCACACAGCAGATTTGTGCCGAGTCTTGTCACCACACTAATGACATCCACTGATGTAGTCTCCACGATTCAAGCTGTTCAACACTGCTAATAGAAACTGCCGAGTCTTTTCCGTTAGAATGATCATCGACGCTAACAGTTATTGACATTTAGTTGATGAGAGTTTGTCAACACGGGTATCAAGTGATTGAAATGAAAAAGTTTGTGCTAGTTTTGGACATTGAAAATGATAAATTCCTGTGAACCAATATTACGATATTTGATCGTTTTTTACTGGCGTGCTCAAGAGCGATAGAACATGATGAGGTGCTGAAACATACAAAAATAACCCAACATATAAAACACAAATATAGGACATTACCACTTACAAAGGATCGTGTGTTTTACAAATATTATTAAAAGAACACGTTACAAATTCATTGCATTTCCTGTTTGCAATTGCCAAAAATTCAAAACAAAATATAAGCGTGATTATATTACATATTCATGCTTACAATCTTCACAACATAATGTTTGCCTCTAGGTTTAGAAACAAACATGCCACAAATGACGATGTAGATTATGTTTTATACATTTATTTGCCTCAAGACAACCTCTGAACCTTTTTACCTAAAAACACTTGTTCAGCCTCTCGAGACAAAGGCCTTCTCCAAAAGCCTCGCTTTAAGTCAGCTATGGGAAAACGCAGTTTCAGATGCGCAGCAGCAATGTTAAGGAACTCTCTGCTGGGACACACAAAACCACCAGAAACGCCATTAAAGTTTACAAACAACCTGAAATCCTACTTATTTTAAAAATGATTTTGACATTTAGAAAACTACATTTAATTTACCCTTTATAAATTATCATGTATATATGTTAGTCAGTGAACACTTCAAATGAAACTTTTATCGCTGTACATAGTGAATAGATTAAATTAAATTAAAGCAGAGACAATCGCCACGTTAAAACACTTCCATATTATACATACACATATGCGCCATATCTATATCCAATTGAATGAAATTATAGTTTCATTTTCTTTTGAACACCTTAATCAACATCAGTGTCATGAAACTCAAATTTAAAGTTATTCAATTGCAATACATGTGTGATGAAAATGCACTTGATAAATTATGGTTGAAACAAACTTGAAGATGCGTTCTTATTCATGCATGTCAATTTGGGTACCACCCAGTCGCTGGATGTGGCGCCAGTCTTAAACACAGAGATACATTTTCAAAATCTTGAGACATTCCCATCAAAGGATGCATTATGCTTGTCCAGTTTATAATAGGTTCCATATCATATTATTTCTCTCTATATCTGCACACGTGTTGACTTATATGCAGTAGCTTGAATCAAAGAGATCAGAGGTTGAAACCAAACCGAGCACTTTGTTTTCGTCTGATCGTTTAAAAAAAAAAACAGATTACGAGATAATTAACAGGTACAAATTTGTTCCATCAACAACATTGCAAACTCAAGTGAATCATTTGAACAATTTTGTATTATACAAATAAAAAGAACAATAAACAATATTTATTTTAAGAAAGTAATAGAAAAATACGTAATACATTAGAAAGGAGGAGAGCAAAACAATTCCCTTTATGCTCAAAGGAATAAACTGCCTCTAATGCAATCAACACAGTGAGATCTCACACATTAGACATATTCCAGGAACTTTTGAAACGCTTTAAGATGTCGCCCCAAATACAGACATGCGTATTGAACAGACGTGATGGGTTGGAATGAAAATATGGATTGATGTGGAAACGAGTCAGGTGCAGCTAAAATTGGAAACAAATCGTTAAAAGTTTGTGGACCGGTCAAGTAGGGCTACTATTGATCATTTTATTTCCCGTCTGTGGTCATTTGTAACTTTAAGGAATAAAATGTTGGCTGGAACCAAAACGTCCAAACAATTGTGAAGTTTTGTTACATATCTTGCTTTGTCTCTACCTATTCAAAATATACTGGTGAAAATCAGTTGTAATTTGTCTACAAAACTCTTCTAACGGCAGGTAAATTTTACCTTGTTAGCGTTTTATTTATTGTATTTCAACCTATTTTGTCACAACATTTGCTATAGGCAAGCATATGTATGGACAGTTGAATATGTAAAGTGTCTTGTTTACTGTTACATTAACAGTTAAATATGTAAATGTGGTGTATTTACTGTTCAAAACAGTTAAATATGTAAATGTGTCTTGTTTACTGGTACATTAACATTTAAATATGTAAATGTGGTTTATTTACTGTTCAGAACAGTTTAATATTGAAATGTGTTTTGTTTTCTGTTACATGGACATTAGAATATGTGTTGTGGCTAATTTACTTATTTACTGATTTAAGATGAATTGAAATTATTATACCTAGATGTTTCAGTGTCGTTTTGCATTTAACATACTAAAAGTTGTAAGGTACACAATTACATTAATGATAAAACCCAATGAGTTTAATATGCTGCCTGCACTCCAAAACACATCGCCCCCATCAAAGAAACCCTACTTTCTACAAAGTTAGATTTATATTTCCAATATTGTATCAAATTATTTCTTTCATCTAAATAACCGGAAGTCCTTTATCCTCCGAGTTTGCACTAGTTCCGCTCTGGAGTGTATTGCAGGAAACAAATTAACTATTGGCGCCGACCAAGTTCTATCTTGTTATAGTCCCCGAAACATGATAAGAGTTGAATGGAATGTTTTAAACAAAGACAAAATAAGATCTGAAATAGATTCCATTGTTGATTAACTTTATGTTAGTTTCATGGCTGTTTCAAGTGTCTACGTCTGTCACCTTTTTTACATTCTCATGAACACAGTATATTACCACTGACAGTGTTTGATTTATGTATAATGTTTTGTGTTTGTAAAACACTATCAGTGCCAGCAATACTTACATCGCAAAAACACGGCAAAGTCGGAGACGTTATCCTGAACATTCACATTCGGTACTACATTTCAAAATTCGTTTTCAAATGTTGACAAGTATTGAAGTAAAGTGAGGAAATGTACTTGTGCCGAATTGGGGGGGAATTAAGCGAATCATTCGGAAAATACAGGCGCTTCATTGAATCATCGCAACCATCAAGCGAGCTGATGTGAGCATGCCGGGTGGGTCGTTTCATGTTTGGTGTGATGATATAGAAGATGCATGCAAGCCGGTGAGCGATCGATAACAGTACCACGGCTGCTCCGTACTCCTCTACTCGTTACTTCTGTGTGCCTGTCACTTTCCTTGGCCCTGTTTCACAAAGACGTCATAACGTTAGGACGTCGTAAACCATATCACTAGGTTAATGGTCTACACATGCATAACATCGTAGTTAAATGTACACATACGTATACATCAATCAAGGGACATCGTTTACGACGTGGTAATGTTATGATGTCTTTGTGAAACAGCACCCAGGTCTGAAATAAACAAAGGGTAATGTATAGCATTTGTTAAACGTAACATGTAACGTTCAACAAAGGGTATTTCCTCGCTCACTTAGATGGGTGTGATATTAGACAATAAACATCCCTACGCATCAGGACAGTTCCTTCACAGTCAAACTGTCTTTGTCGTTAATTTGAAGATATGATCCTGAGCAAAATTGAGTGATAAAAAGCAAAAACACTGTTGACAAAAACAACCACTGCAAATGTAAGTCAAGAATGAACCCGTCTTATACATTTTATTTACCACATTCAGTTCGTTGTATTTAACCCTTACCGTGCGGCTCCCGGAAATATCAGGGTCAGGCTGTTAGCCCGACCTGGATATTTCCGTGAGCCGCATGGACAAATATGCAGATATGTTGAGGGATGCACGACTTGGGATAGGTGAAACACTTAAACATTCCGGGACACGCTGCTCACTCTTCAAAATTATGCTGCACGGTAAGGGTTAAACAGATAATCCTGTGCTAATACATTCTGAAACCATGTCACAATGTGGTTAATCATCACCTCGCACACATACATCTGACTGAACAGAAGACTGAGCCAGTTTCAAACTCATTAATAGATAATTTCACCCGAGTGCTTTCTTATATCAAATATATCAATACGAGTTATTGAAGGTTTAAAACTCCGAGACTTGCTTTAAAAATTACAGTATCACATACACTAAACGTTTTAAAAATGTTCTGTGCTGCCAAAAGCCAGGACAATGCTGCTGCATAACCATTGTGACGTTACAATGATGGGACAATGGGTATGATGCCATGTCAAAGGTATCGTTACAATTAAACAACATTATTTGTGACGATATCTCTCAAGAGGTATTGCTTGATTTCACAAAAGCAATATTGCCTGTGGGAGCCAAGTTTAGATGATGAACGATTTGTCATTCAAGCTTTTTAATCACGACCATAACGGACATTACTCAAGCTGAACGGGACAAGGATCATGGCCTTAAATGCAACCAATCACAACATGTTAACTCACAGCAGCATCATAACAGCCAGTGGGACGGAAGATTGCACAAAGACATTTCGGCTAATCAATGATGTGGTAAATAAGCGTTGTTGATTTCAGCTTAGCTGCTGTGTATGGCCCTTGTTCATTTTATCTCTTGGGGCCCGTTTCACAAAGACGTCATAACTTTACGACATCGTAAACCATGTCCCTGGGTTTATTGATTTGGTTTACAAATGCAAAAAAATCGTTGTCAACTGTGCACTTTCCAAAAAAAACCTTTTTCTTTGGAAAGTGCACAGTTTACGACAATTTGTTTGCATTTGTAAACCAAATGCATTAACCCTGTGACATGGTTTACGACGTCATAAAGTTATGACGTCTTTGTGAAACGGGGGCCTGGTACTAAGCCGAGGTATTACACAAGCAGTGGCACACAACCGATTTGTTCGGAGTGTTTTCTCCACAGTAATGACAGCCACCAATCTAGTCTCATAGATTTAAGCCATTCAGTATAGCTAATAGAAACTGCCGATATGTTCCGAGTGTTTTTCGTTAGAATGAGCGTCAACATTAACAAGTATTGACATTTCGTTGATGAGAAGTTGTCAACACGGGTCTCGGGTGATTGAAAGTCATTATATTGGAATAAAGGGGAAGCTTTTTCAAAGTTTTTGCTAATTGAGGACACGGATTGCTGCATGTTACGATATTGAATTTGTCATAGTGCTTAGTGAAGGGAATTCATTAGTTCCCAAAAAGTAAAAAACAATGAAGTGGGATGATAAATGCACAAATGACAATTTTTCAAACTGTTTTATTTTTCAAATGAAAAATATCTATTAAAATGACACATGACAAATATATTTTATCAAACGATAAAATTGTAAAAACTATATCCTAATCTGCCAGAATGAATTTACCACACGATACTGTTATTTATCTAGTGACCTTGACTGTTTAAAAGAGAGCAAACTGCACATGTGTTTGTATATTAATTTAGTTAGTGGAAATGTTGGATCCAGTAAATACTTGACCCCGTTTGACAAAGACGAAATAACTTTACGACGTCCTAAACCATGTCACTTAGTTAATGGATTTGATCTACAAATGCACAAAATGGTTGTAAACTGTGCACTTTCCAAAGAAAAACAAGTTTTTCTTTTGAAAGTGCACAGTTTACAAACATTTTTGGGGGCATTTGTAGACCAAATCTATAAACCCAGTAATATGGTTTAGGACGTTGTAAAGTTATGACGTTTTTGTAAAACAGGCCCCTTGTTTTCGTCTGTCAGTGTCTCCAGTCCATAATGATGTGAACACAAATCTGTTGCCTTTATGCTTCATTGTTGTTTCCCTTTTCTTCACGAGCCCACATTTTCTTTACTCTTTCCAACAGACACGTGATGCTGCAATGTATTGTGGGAAAGTGTCATCTCCGATCCGAGTCCGTTTTAACTTACAGACGGTACCTCTTGTGCCAGACACTGATGGACAATTCTTGTAAGATATAAAAACTTAAAATAGTTCATGTGCATTAAATAGTTAGTTTCTACCTCCAAGAAGAAGTTATATATGATACATTTCAGCTGTACTTTTCGTCCAGCTATGACACCAATTTACCTCTAATACAAGTATACGTGTAATATGCACAGAGACAATAAATAAGTCCTAAATAACCTACCAAAATGTATTAAGAACTCAAACTCGATTAAACGTCAAAGCAGAGTGGCTTAACCCCCTTGGAGGGACATGTTATACACTGAAACAACACTGATTTACTCTAAAAAAAACTACGCGCCTTATCTGTATTCAGTTGGATACCATTAATTCTTTTGAACACCTGTGTTGACTCGGCCAACATCGGAGTAATAAAACTTGATTTTAACAACATAGTAAACATTCAATACATTCGTAATTAGAGACGATCCTTGATGCCTAGGATTTGCATCTTGGTGGAAGCAAGTTCTAAGATGCTGTCTTTAATAACTATAACAACCGGTAATGACGGGAAATAGCATGTCATTATGTGTGAGTTAGACACTGGATTTGATGCCCATTTTTAACACAGAGGAATAAACAGAATATCGCACACCTTTCCCTTCGATTTAGGCTTCCTATTTCTTTTTAATTTCTTATTGACTTTGACGTCTTCTGACTAATATCTAACGCTTGTGAATATGTTAACATGAATCCGTATAATTCAGATCTTTATGGATGCAAATTTCTTGATGCGTATGTTTACGACATTTCGGGCCATGTGCTTGCTCCTTCAAGTGATGAAGTAGCAAACATATGTCGCAAAACGTCGTAACATATACACAAAGATGTTGACATCCACAAAGACCTAGGTCCCGTTTTACAAAGACATCATAATTTTACAACTTCGTAAGCCATGTCACTGGGTTAATGGATTTGGTCTAAAAATGTAAAAAAGCGTTGTAAACTGTGCACTTTCCAAAAAACAACGAGTCTTTGGAAAGTGCACAGTTTACAACGTTTTTTGGCACCAAATCCATTAACCCAGTTACATGGTTTACGGCGTCGTACAGTTATGACCTCTTGGTAAAACCAGGGCCAAAGTTATGCCGTACCACCTCTAAATGTACCTCAAAGATTTGGAGAATCTCGCGATTAGTGATGTGATTCACATGGGCTTTGGTTTACACCGATAATGCTGCTCTAAGTATGTCGCAGTTGTTGATAAAGTTTACCACAGAGCCCCGTTTCACGAAGACGTCATAACTTTATGTTTTTGTAAACCAAGTCACTGGGATTTAGTTTACAAATGCCACAAAAAATCGTTGCAAACTGTGTACTTTCCAAACAAAAACTTGTTTTCTTTGGAAAGTGCACAGTTTTCAACGATTTACTGCATTTGTAGACCAAATTCATTAACCCAGTGATATGATTTACGACGTCGTAAAGTTATGACGTCTTCGTGAAACGGGGGCCAGAAGTGCGCGATATT
>JAULCD010057271.1:0-12105 GCA_032361085.1 Calliostoma canaliculatum | reverse complement strand
TAAAAGAGCTCCTGTAGGAGCTCTTTTAAACAAATTACCACAGGATATGTTTTCAACAGCCTGTATCAGTTGGAATTCTGCAAATGTTGTGCTCATGCTTATGTTTTTCAGCTGCAGTAGATGATACAATGTTGTTGTTTTTTGTCGTTATGACAATAAAAAAGATAGGGTCGGCACCCATAATGGAGGCACTGTCGGGTAATTGGAACCACAACATATTTTTTTTTTTGCCTAACCACATTGGTGATGCAGGCTTTCCGCTTTGTCGCCGCAATATAATTTAAAAATTGTTGGAAACAGTGTTAAACCCTACTCACTCACTCACTCACTCACTTATTCCTAAACAATATTGTTTTTCATTTCAGAGTTTTGTGTGGAGTGCGAGAAGCCCCCAAGACACAATGTTACATCGTTTTACGACGCTGCTGTCGGGTCACCAACAAACAGGACCCTACATGCCAAACACACAGCAGCAACACCCCACCTTGTACCCTCCGCCCTTCCAGCCCAGCCCCGGACAAGCCCTGTACCCCCAGGGTCAGGCAGGCTTCCAGGCCCCTCACAACCCCTACCAACTCGCTCAGGGTCAGCTTTACCATCAGCCCCATGGACATCCCTATCAGCACCCACAAGAAACAGTGTATCATATGGCAGGTGCCCATCAACAAATAGCTGGAGGTTCTCAGGGAGGACCTCGGATGCAACAAGTTTCAACTTTTAGGGGACAGACAGCTTTGTACACCAGCTCCTGGTCTGGTCAGTCACCCCCACCCATGATGACTGGAACTTCAGCTGCTCCCCCTCAATCAAGTATAGCCCCTCAGCAGTTCACACCACCCCAAGGTAGTCACCCCCAGCAAAGTATTCCCCCTCAGTCAGGAGTTTCTCATCAGCAGTTTGTTCCACCCCAAGGTAGTCACCCCCAGCAAAGTATTCCCCCTCAGTCAGGTATAGCCCCTCAGCAGTTTGTGCCACCCCAAGGTAGTCACCCCCAACAAAGTATTCCTCCTCAAGGTTGTCACCCCCAACAAAGTATTCCCCCTCAAGGTTGTCACCCCCAACAAAGTATTCCCCCTCAAGGTAGTCACCCCCAACAAAGTATTCCCCCTCAATCAGGAGGTTCCCCTCATCAGTTTGTTCCACCTCAAGCTATTTGCCCTGAACAAAGTATTCCACCTCAAGAAGGTCGACCCCAACCAGGTAATCCTCCCCTTCAAGATATCTCCCAGCAGTCTTTACCTATGTCGCATCGTGTTCCTTTTGCCACCTCACAGATTTTTAACCCTTCTCTTGCTTCTGGTGTAACACAAAGCCACAGCCCTCCATCCTCAGAAGCTGGTTATAGTACCTGTGTCCAGTCTTATAGTTCCAACAGTAGTGTGCAGTCTCCCCTCTCACAGTTGTCTAGTCAAACCCTCTCAAGTAGTACGGGATCAAGCCAAACTGAGGCAAGCCACCACTTCAATCCACTTCAAACCATGTATGGTGCACCACCTCACCAACTGCCGTCAGGATTCAGCAGTGCTGTTTCATCTACTGCATCGTCCCCTGTATCCTCTGCTGCATCTAGTCCTAGAAAGTCAACAGTGACCACAGTCCATCCTAAACCAGCCATAGAAGACCAGCTTGAGCATAGATCGGATAGTCCACCTATTGCTTTACATCCTTTCGCTACTGGGAAAAGTACTGGTGAATGTATTTCTGCTCTCCTGAATCTGAATAAAACCAGTCCTATTGCTTTGTTTCGCTCTCCACATTAGATTAGGATCTGGAAGCGCCCGATAAGAGGTTATGACAAATTGACCCCTATACAGACCAATCACGGGATGCCTACAACAATTGTTTGGTATACTGACTGTGGCTTTTACTTTTGAATTCTTATAGCCAACACTGTAACGCTGAAAGAAACTTCAATCTGATTGGTTGAAATTGAATTGTCATTGAAAGGTCATGACCTCTTAGTGGAAGTTCCCAGATCCACTTGTGAAGCGCAACGTAGCAATGGGACTAGTTTTAATAAGATTGGATCTTTTACTGCTTGCATGTAGTTGTAGTTGGAAGCTTGAACATGGGCATCTGTGGTTATCTGGGCCTCGTTTCTCAAAGCGATCTTAGGCTAAGTTGGTCGTACGTGTTAAAGTATGACATTGACTTACGAATGTCATAGCGCAGAGATTGCTTTGGAACCGGTGTCATTTGGCACCGGTTCCAAATAGACCTCTACGCTAAGACTAAGGGTGAAACGATACAATGAAAGTCCGATGTACCACGATACATGGGCTGCGATACGATACATGATACAGTTGAAGCTGAATATTGATACAAAAGTATTTAAAATATGACTAAATGATTTAAATTTATAAATAACTATATTACCATGTTAAATGAAAAAGTCGGTCTCTCAAACGAGTTGACTGTTGGAAATTGAAAATTTTGTCTGTCTGAAGACTTTGATATTTAGAGATATGGTGATTTCAATGATTTGTTGCTGCTTTTAGTAATGTTTTTTTAAAAATAGTTGTATCGTTTCGTATCGAGATATGTATCGTATCGTGTTCTGTGTATCGAGATACGTATCGTATCGTGGCATAAGTGTATCGTTGCACCCCTATGTAACGGTATCTGCAGCTATTATGTTTGTCTGAACTCTGCCCCTCAAATAGGGTATGAATGTACCCAACCTAGACACCAAAGAGCATAAAAACATTCCCTCAGAATAGACAAGCAATGTCTGTATAAGGCTATTACACGTAGTAATCTCATAACCGCTTTTTGCATTGGTGGGTGTGCAGAAAATCATTGAATAGTCAAAACTATGATGCTGCCAGTGCATAGTTAATGATAAAGGTTAGCAAAACAAGCAAAAACCGGTACTTTTACAGATATAAAGTCGCGAAACTTCTAAATAGTGGGCAAGCCACATACTTCAGAGCAATCTATCAGGACAATCAAAGAATTTTAATGAGAAAAAAGGTGTAAATCTGTGTGCATGCACATGGCTAGCGAGTGACTATTTTCGAATTAAACTTTTGTTTAGAGGGTCTGCACACGCTCTTTCCATCAAGAAGTAAGTAAAAGGCTTTTTGTACGAGTCAGGCTAAATAATGTATACATCATGCTGCCATTCAACTAGTTCATTGTGCAGTATGTTACCTCATCATCAAGTTGTTGTACTCAGGATCATGATAGATATCCTTCTTGCCCAGGTCCGGCCGGGTCGTCACAGACTAAAGAAATATACATATATTATTAACGAACATAACACATGTGTAGAATGGCAGGAAGAATAAAAAAAATTGTTAGTTTGATGAACAACTTTTGAGGAGAAAGGGTGACTTACAACATGGCGGACTTGCCTAACTGTTTGGTCACATTGCTAGTGTATTCATTAGCATTTAAAAGTGTAATATGGGGTTTTAAAGTGTACAAACTATGTTTTAAATATGTACATTTAGCTTCCAAAGTGTACTACACACAAATTATGTGGACATCCCTTTATTACCAAGTATAAAGTGTTACTTTATGCAACAAAAATGGTCAGAAGGTCGGACAAGTAGTTTCTCAATGTTAAAAAACAAAATATTAGGCGAAATGAAATTTTGTACCGAAATGAAAATTACATAAAGCGTGATCTACCGTGACTGGTGTAGAAATGAGAAAGTCTGTGTATAACCATATTTTATGGACTAAACTCATAGAAAATACACCAAATCTTACAAGAAGGCAGTTCTTACACGGTCCATTTCCACCTCCCAATACATAAGTAAGAGTACTTTATCAGGATAAAATTAAACTGTTGGCTAAAAAAAGGGTAGCTAACCTTTCTTTATTACAGAGTGATTATGTTCTAATAAGGTAGTAAGTTTTCTTGAGAACATAGACCACTAAACCTAAGAAGTTTGTCTTTTAGATTTAAGAAGTAACTGTACATACACTTTTTACTTTGTCAGGATATTAAATGTAGCCATGTTATTAAAGACACGCACTTTATGGCAAGTTTTAATAATGCTCCTACCAAAAAAAGGATAAAGTTTCATTTCTATAACATTTTAAAGCTTTTGCAACATTATTATTAACAGATAATTAATACAATGAAAACAATGTTTTCAAGTAACCTTTTGAATTAATAAAACAAAGTGGTTTTTGGAAATATATCTCACTAACAGGTAAGAATGTAAGTGAACAGTTTAGAGAAAAAAAGATTATTTGTAATCATCTGTTCAGTAAGATCATATCAAGGCAGTGTTCACTTTATTTTTAAAAAATGTGTTGTTGTGTTTGCATTCTTTAACTGAATCTTACCCATTTTTACTGTATTAGAAATATGTATACAACATGCTCAGTACTTTGAGTTTATAGTAATAAGGGTCAAACAAACAGCTTCTGGCATCGCACACGTTCTTTACGTAAATGCACAAATTTAGTGAGCGAGTTTTTGTGTAAAGCCATTTTGGTAAAATTTCAGTAATTTGAGACGAATTTTTTTAGACCAGGACAAATACAATTTTGAATCTTGAATCTACATATGTTATGTGGATTTTAGTGGTTGTGATGAATTCTAATGAAAAGTATTAAGATGAGGTTGATTATGTTGATGACAATAAATGTTACAGGTTTTTCTTACCTTTTTTCTTTGTCTGGCTGTTTTACTTAGATCTGGTTTGTTTTTAACCACCATTGGTGAGGTTTGAGTGGCCATGTCAACTGAATCTGTCGGTATAATTAGTTTACTTCGAGAGCTACTAGCAGAGCTAAGTGATAACTGAGATGAGTTTAAGTCCATGCATGAACCATCACCTCCTATGCGGAATATAGGACGAGGGGATTGGAGCTGACCTAAGGATATAGAGCGTTTTTTCTTAGAAGCAACATTGACTAGTTCCTGGCTATCCATAGATGCAGCACGAGCCATCTTGTACAAGTGACTAGTGCATGCACCAATAGAGTTATAATAACTATCACAATCATGCAACCTGTGTAGAATTCTACTTACACCAGTAGCTTTAAGCATGCCTGAACCTTGTGCTCCCTCGTCAGTTTTGTTAGTAGCAATCTGAGATGGAATAGATACACTATCTGATGTGTTAGTGGCCATAACCTCCACCTTAGAGCTGTCTACACCATCCTCATCTTGAGGATTTAATGTCACATTGTCTTTCACTGTTGTCACTGAAAACCGGCCTTTTTGGGAAGTTCTGTTTGGCACATTACTTTCTACATCTTCTATAGGAGACAGTTTGACTGTTCCAGTGCTCTCTGATGACAAGACATCGGTATCCAAGTTCGTTTCAGTCCTTAGTTCATCCTCCAAAACTGCCTCAACCATGAAACGCGACCTTCTTTTCACTGGGGATTGGATTTCACTGGTTGATGGCACCTCATTGTACCCTTGGTGTCCATCTGACTGTCCTTCACTATTTACATTTACATCACTGTCTACAGCACCTAAGTCAGTCTGCACCATTTCATCTGCTGTATGTACATTTCCACCTTCAACCTGACCCCCACCAGTCGCTGTGGACACATGGGATGATTGTACATCCTTTCGGGAGCTGTGCAATTTCTTTATTAATTCTTGTTCAAGGTTTGCCAAGTTCCTTTTAGGCTGATCTGCGCTGTGAACAGAGCCATCTGATGATCCATCATCAGAGACAGGTTTCCGAGACTGGCCTGGTGACCGTGGAGGGGAGACAACCTGGCCATGTGATCCTGACTCAGACCCAGGACCTTGAGACATGCCCACTCCCTGGGCTTGTTGCGAGTTCACTGATGCAGTGGAATACATTGGCACCTGGCCAGGGTAGAGCCAGTTAGGGGGATACATGTATGGAGGTGGAAGTCCACTGTTCTGTTGTTGTTGCTGTTGCTGCTGCTGCTGCTGCTGCTGCTGCTGTGTAGATGGCGGCTGCTGCTGCATCTGATTCATCATCATGTACTGCATACCTAAGTGCATTTGCATCTGCATCATTGGGTCCGCAATGTTGTAGGATGGGAAGTAGAGGTTCTGATAGGGTGGAATGATGCCCTGATATTGCATCTGTTGTTGCTGCTGCTGCTGCATTTGTTGCTGGACATTAGGTAACATGTAAGCGTTCATTCCTGGCATATTTTGCCCTTGGAAAGAACCACTCGACTGACTTGATTCTGAACCTTGAGACCCATATGATTCTGGAGGCTGAGTCTGAGATGCCATCGTCGTATTCGGTTGCTGAACATGTGGCGATTGCTGTTGAGGCCTTCCTTGACCGTCAATCATTGTACCCTCTACCTGTCCTCCCTGGCCGATTCCTTCTCCAGGAGTCACGGCCTGACCTCCAGTCTGGCCACTCACTCTCTGGGAGGTCAGTTTGGACAGTTTGTCGTGCAGGTCAGAGATGTCGATCGGCACATCAGACCTGGCTGTTGTACTTTTCCAAGACTTTTCATAGTCTGGGTTAGCCGAGTCGGGTTCAACAGAATGTGAAGATGAGTTTGGCATATTGTCTGGAGATATTGTATTCTGATCCTCGCCATCATCCTCAGCAATCTTGGTTTCAGACAGATGTGCATCACAAACTTTACTGACAATAAACTTCCTGCTCTTGGTAATAACAACAGTTGAGTCCTGCAACTCGCCACACTCAACAACGGTATGAGTTACATTGCTGGGATCCCCAATGTCAGCAACAGAAGGATACACAGACACACCATCAAAGTCCAGTTTCTATGATAAGACAAAAGAAAACAAATAATAATCAGTTATATGGTGAATGGGAAATGAAGAAGAACATTTTAACAAAACGCGCAACTGTCAAAAGCCACCTTTTAAATGATCAAAGACTAGTAAAGATATACTGAAAAATACTGTAAATCATAAATACGAGCATGAAATGGGCAAAATGCGTCTGACTTGAGCGTGTATTAATTTTATGTCAAATTTTTGTCTGTTTTTTTAACGTCATTAACTTAGCTTTTGGATGGTCCATTTAATTCATGTCGCATTTTCGTCTGCCGTGGATCCTCATGTCGCATTAATTTCATGATTTACAGTATGTTCTTGAAACAATATTGCAACAGACATATCTAAAATAATGAGTATCTATGCAAATATAATTTGTTTAAATTACAATATTGTTTACTTAGTTTAGCATATTACTTCTGTGAAATCTTCATACTGAAGATTGTTGTAGAAACAGCCAGACATCTTGTCCAATTTTACGTTGAAAGACAACATTTTAAGAAAAATAACCCTTGTTGTGAATTTGTACGAATATGTATACAACACTGACACAATAATAAGAAAAATAACTAATAACTAAATCTTAAAGAGGCATTTTAGAAGCTGTCTAGGAATATACTAAAGTTGCTTATGGTTGTCAACTTCTTTATTGTCAGAATACGACGTTTCGGTGTAGGTACTAACACTGTTGTCAAGCATATGGTACAAATTGTGAGGTATAGTTTTTTTTATATACATGTATAGAAGCCGTTTGAGAATGAGATGAATATTTATACGACACTGACACCATAATGAAATATAATGTACATGACAACTGTATTATTATTCTAGTCATTTCATATGACCTTACAGTTTGTACAAAACATGAAAGTAAGAAGTATGTGGTTTTTAGACTAAACACGATGTTTCATATACCAACATTCAGACTTACAAGGTCTTGAATCCCTTTCATGGGATGTCCAAATCGATAACAATGATATTAGAAGATCCGTGCTGTTTGGACAGCAGTTGGCAAGTGATGTAGTGCAGTTAGTACTAAAACTAGGAATCTGGTTTTTGTTGTCAACAGATAGTATTAACAATAACCACACTTGACTACAAATAATGGAGTCTGTGAAACTATACATGTAAACAGAATGTAGATTACGAAAAATGTAATTGAACATACAAACAAATAATGACACCCCTCGGGGAGGATAAAAAAACGTTCTGTGTGTGCAGTGACAACAGAACAAGCCAGATTTGATCGAGATCGCCCCTGACCATACTAAAGCCGTATTAACCCAAACTAGTCATAAAACATGTAAGGCTAGGATAAAATTCACAGCTAAACAATAAACTACAAGAGTAAATCACATTGACCATGATTATTGCACACATAAAATTTTACATAGAAAAGGATAATGTCAGGACCAAAATAACGGCTTTGTAAGCTGGTCTATTGTTGTGCCACCACCAGTGACCCAAACTGTTGGATTCTGGCAGCGTCTTGTGTAGATATATCCCTTAAATAATGGGACGCAAACACCGAGCTTGACTGCAAGAAACATCTTTCCATTATCAAGCTGAGAAGACAGTTCCTATGCAACACCAGAATGGAAGCGAGTGTTTGAATCTCGTGTGAACGAAATGCCAACCCTTGCTCCTTGTGCGCACTCAGAATACACGCCCATATCCAGAAGATATGGTGTTGCAAGTGACACTCTTGCACAGAGTATCTACAAGCGCTATAAACAGCCGCTTGTACAGGAGGTTGCATGAAGTTAATAGCCTCAGGCGGGACACAGAGACAAGTCTTTAAAGTTTACAAGGCGAGTGTAAATGAACCAAAAAATCTGCAACATGGGGCGGAGAACCTTTGGCAGGCGAGAATATCTATACTTATCCTCATATAACCAGCAGGTGGTAGCGGGTGAGCGTTATAGACGGCTGCAGTAGCTCGTGCAGAATAGTCTTTCAAATTAATGAGGTTTTAAACAATTCCTTGTGTGTAGGTTGTAGTTTGCAATCCCCATATGAAGCTCGATACTGTGAGGATGAACCAGTAGGTTGGGCCACTGTGTAAGGGAGAGAGGTGGATGATGCGCGATGTTTACGAGCTCGGTAAACCAGGTTCTGAATGGCCAATAAGGCGTGACAAAAATCAGGCGTAGACATGTAGTATCTGTAGTATCAAAGGTAATAGTTCCATGGGCGGAAATGTGTAAGCGCTGATATTGCCAATGCTTCGTAGTCCCATGCTGTCGGATCCGGTACCGGTGACACGAAGAGCAGCAGCTGGTTGTTGGCTTGAACAGTGGCTTGCTCAAATAAACTCTGCCTAAGACATTTGATGGGGTCAGCCACCACTCAAGAGGACAACAGAGATAGCTTCGATACACAAGAAGCCGATCTGGAAATAACAGGTGTGGGTAAATAAACCACTGTAAAGGACGGAGTTGCAAGTGGCCCCGAAGGGTCAGGTAAAGTGAGAAGTCTCAAGATCCCATATCGCTGATGAGTCACTGCAGCAGGGCAAAACGCAAAGTTGTATCTTTGTCCAGTGATCTTGGGGTGTTTCCAGATGGTTCAACGCTGTGCGAAATTGGATCCCAATATACAGAAGTGCTTGGGTTAAAGTTAACTCTAATTTCTTGAAATTGACTAACCAGCTGAGGTGATTGAGTAACCCGAATGTCGCCTGAAGTCGGCTGAAAAGTGAGACCTCAGGACGCTCATCGATATGGTCGTAATGATCATAAGGATGACTTCCAAAATCATTGTACCTGCTACAAAGATCACAGAAAGAAATCTTTGTAAGAAGGACAAGCAGTAACTTGATAAGAGTCACAAAATGGCTCACGATATGGCTTCTTTTCCTTGCATGGCTCTCAGGACGGCTCAAGCTCACAATGATTTCGAGCAGGCTCTCGTCTCAAGTAGCAGTCTCTCTTGCGTTGGTCGTTGACAACGTACACGTTGGCCGTCTTACTGGGATGTGAATCAAAATGTCCCATGTCACGTGGTGCAACATAGCCGCTTAGGTGCAATTAATGTCCTCATGTTGTCAGTTAGAAACAGAAGCACTATGTTTTATGAGAAACAGAATCACTATGTTTCATGACAAGACTGTCTTTGTACTTTTCATGACATAAAATATTATGGATTGCAACTTAATTGTAAGGCACAACATTTCTAGACTAGTCCTTGCCCCTTCACGAGATAACTTCACCTGACTCACCCGACACCAGTCATGCAGGTTGTGTATTGATAGTTTTTTGGGGCAGTCACAACAAAAACCCATGACAAACACATAGCATGAAAAAATTCACAGCAACAACAAGAACACAAGGAATAATATTTTAGTCTATAAGAAAAGAATAACAAAACTGACTTCAGTGAAACAACAACTCAAGGAAATTGGACCGAGAAGTCCAGGAACTTTCCAAAACTCAACTGTTCCACGAGAAAATGAGAGGAAAAGTGTGATGATGATGTTGAGCAACAACCCACCAGGGGGCGTGTTTTTGTTTGTCACAACAGCTCGTATTGTTCGATCTCACTAGTATCGATATGAACATCCCATAATAGGGATTCAAGCGCTTGTAAGGTTGGATGTAAGGTAAAACATTAGTTTTGAACAAGTGGTAGAGGCAGAAACTCTGCTTGGAATGAGGGGGTCAAGAATACGTACAAAACTGTCAGGAACTTTGTTAAGAGTTTTTCAATACTCTCCAGCATGACAAATGACAAAAGTTATTTGCACGAATCAGAGTAATTAAAACATGAAATATTATTTGGATATAATTAGCTGTATAACATATGGAGAAGAACAATTTATCTAACATGAAATGGTTGAGAATGTACTAGGCCAGAATCAATTTGCTTTGTTATGCTTCATGATCTAAAGGGGTGTAGAAACACCTAAAATGAGAATAGAAATATGTCTCTATATGATTTCTTAGCTGGGCCCGATTACTTACTCCCTGCTACATGTTCCTTTTGGTCACAATAATCAAGAGATTATTTTAACCAGGAAGGAATTTGTGGCAGGGGGAGGTAATCAGGCATGCATGCGCGCTGCTAGCGAGTCATAAAGAGCAAATTTTTACATCCGGTTCGGGCGTTTCCACACCCCTTCGATCAATAAGTAGAAAAAGGCAATTTGCCTGGGTCAGGCTAGACAAGTAATAGTTTTAGAGAATAAGCCGATTTTGAAAAATGTTTTCAAAATATAATCGATACTACAATTACTACCTTTCCAGATTCTCCATCAGTGCCTTGGGGTATTCGGCGGACAGAACTGGGGCTAGATGTAGGTGTATTGGCCACACTGACGCACATCTTACTGGATCCTGATGGGTTCTGTTTTACTAAGGTAAAGACCTGTTGTAGCAGCTCAATTATGCCATTTACTTGGCTGGCCGGTAGCAACTCTGCAGCATCCTAAAAAGCACAGGTAAAATCTCATTTTATTTATCTTTCGTTGTATTACACTACTATTTTCATATAAATAATGACCTTATTTGAGCAAACAAATAGAAATATATTAAATCTTATTGATATATTTGAATTGCTTGTTTGAATCTTTTTAAAGTTTCCAAAAACGATCTTTTGTCAGTGACTCGCAATAAATTTATTTTATTTATAATCTTCTATTTTCATGCAGTGTTAAAAACTAAAAGAAGACAGTTTTCTATAGTCCCCGAGCTTTTTTTTAATTTTTAAAGATTCATGCAGAGTACATATCAATAAATTCAGTGAAACCAGGTGGACATAACATTTTTGAAGAGACAAAAACTATATTAATCTTTTGGTACTCAAAAGAGCACACCCTATTGTTTAATTCAAGTTCAACTAGTTGCCCTTTTTTTATACAAACTGATAATAAAATATTCCTACAAATCAGAAGATACAAATGTTACATATAATCTCAACTTTGTATTTTTTCCAAGGAGACCGAAAAAAATACAAAGTTTAAATATTCCCTAAAAAGCTAAGGCATCAATTCACCATGGTTTTCATATCTAAACCATTTTAGTGTAAGACTCATGTTCCATAAACTAAGCTTACCATCATTTGACACAAAGCCACACTTGTTTTCATGGAAACTTTCTTTTTTTTAAAATAAAAAATTCATAAATAGTAAAAGACATCATTTCACTTGTATACAAAATTTTATAACACTATAAACAATGGTTTTGAAGTTCTGCTACGACAATGAAACTTGACAGATGGACAGAGCTTGTTCATATGTCCCCAGCAAACTTCATTTGGATGAAGGATTAATATTTTCAAGTATAAGTTTGATTACCATTTATGAAAACTTTATATACTCTTCAAAAAAAGAAACTTGACATAGATGTAAAACCACTTTTTGTCAAATATCTCAGATAATTACATTAAAT
>JAULCD010057160.1:0-12109 GCA_032361085.1 Calliostoma canaliculatum | reverse complement strand
CTCATTCAACATTCGCCGCCTGTTTTTCCACGCGGCTCTCGGAAATATCCGGGCTAGGCTGTTAGCCTGGCCCGGATATTTCCTGGGAGCCGCACGATAAGGGTTAAGCAGACATATACATAATCATGTACATGAAGTTCAGGGAGTACTAGTAGCTTGGCATATTCTTCAGTACAGTGGGAAACAAAGCTACAAAGCTGTGAGGATACGCTACAATACTTTCATCACTTTGGTTCGTCAGTATCAGCTGAGACTCGCAGGTTGCTCAGAGCCACACAAGTTGTTCTACTGCCGTAAATCGGACCGCTGCGACATATAGTAAATACATTTGAAAACGGCGTTAAATTTCAGCTCACCCACCTACTAATCCACCGTTTACTAGATTGTGCTTAACAGGTGGTGTTACTTTGTCTTGTGTAGTCTTCTTGTTACTGTCGTGAAGATTTACTGTTGTTAGGTTAACCCTTACAGTGAGGCTCATGGGAATATCCGGGTCAGGCTAGTAGCCTGACCCGGATATGTTCGTGAGACGCACGGTAATGGATAATATAGTGAACTAGTGATAGTACTTTATCTAGATATACAAATACTTTCGCATGAACAAAGGTCGAAGTAAACTGTGCCTTCTGTTTGTGCGACAATATCATGATAAAGTACTGACACATGTTTTCTAAAATACTTTAAGCACGGTCAAAATTGTGTTATCGGATCTCTCTATGTAAATGCATGGTTCGTGAAACACTGAAAAGCTCGTGCAGCCAAGAATAAGATGCGACCAGTCTATGTAATTAACGTACTTAATTAATGTATAAATAATTATCACCTTGTTAAAATCTATCATACATGTTAACATTTCCATCCCCAAAACAATGGATCACAATATATAGATACATAATGAAATGGTGATTTTAATAGAGGCAAGCGAGTGTAAGTGTTAAAATTTATCGACTATGCATACTACGTACATTCAGTAATATCGATTGACAGTTAACTCTTTTTATAGTAACAGATTGTAACTACATATTATTATTGAAAGAGGTAATACAGGTGTAAGTGTCCATAACACGATGTAAGTGTCCACCATACAATGTAAGTGTCCACCATGCCATGTAAATGTCCACCACCAGCCTTCCGATCAATGTTAACACTTACAATCGCTTGCCTCTATTAAAATCGCCATTCCTTGATTTTAGAAATGTAAACAAATATAATATGTTTTTTACTTCTCTTTTATTCTGATAGTGTCTGTAAAAAATAAACGGACACATGGTTTTATTTTCAAATGCTGAAATTTAGTCTAAAGACTCAATTATTATGCCAAACTAAAACGTTGACATCCATACAGTTCTTTAAACTTATGCTCCACACTTCTAAATGCCTATTAAGAGCAATACCACAATTATTGTAAAGTTGTAAAGTTTCTTCTGGTACAAAGCACATTTTACAACAGCTTTGAAACATTCAAACGAGCCGATTAGACATGTCACTCATCCGAACTGCTGACAGTTAAAAGTAATTTACTGGTATGTCACTTGACTAAGTCAACAGCAAGGTAAATAGGGTCACCACAACGCAGATGGCGGGTTCATTTCTCATATGTTCCGCCAACCGCAAGATGATGATGATCTATATGTTCTGCAATTTCTCCATCTACCGACTTTAGTTTGAGCTTCTCTTTAGGCTTTATCTTCGTGCCTTGAAGTTTGACAGTTTCGCCAGACAGCCTCGACCCTTCAATGATGCCAGTGGTCGTAAAGAGAACAACGTGCGTTATATAATTGCCTCTTTCCGGTTTAGATTCTTCCACTGGAAATTTCTCCACAATGTATTCTACCTCCTTCCTTTTCTCGTAGGGATCAAACACATAGGCCAGGTCTGTCAGCTGTAGAAGAGCAAACTGCTTCTTGTCTTTCTTCCGCCTGATAAAAATTGGGGCGGATTGTCTTGGCATGCTCATTTTTGTCTTCACTTGGAATTTCTGTCGTATTTCTATTTCTGTAAACACGACAATGGCATTGCATGTGGTCTTTTCTCCAACATTGATGTCACTGCTCGTCTCAAATAGCAGAGACTGTTCGAACGATTCCCCTTCTGTTTTAGTTATTTCGAACTTAGTTTCAATTGACCCATCAAAAACTCCGACTTTAAACCTAGCTTGTCCACCAATTGAGAATCCTTTCTGGTATGTCACATTAGTGGTTGCTTTTCTGTTTCTTTCAATTCGGAATTTATACGTTTGGGGTTTGTCAGTGTCGTTGACATACTTTGTGGAAATAGACGATATGGGGTCCATGTCCTGTTTAGGATCGTCTTTTTTGGAGGTCGACATTTTTTTATATTGCGAAACTGCATCGGAATCAATCTCTATTAATTTGTTTTCGATGTCTTCAAACTCGTAATAGTTCATTGGAACATCAACCTCAAAGTGTTCTCTTCTTAGAAAGAGTCTTCGAAATGAACCAGCTCTTTTAACAAATTTGTTCCATGCCCAATCCTGTATGACCTTTTGGACGTCCAAAATTGGGTTGGTTCCCTCGATAATAGAAACTCCACCACATGTGCACGCCATTTTAGCAACTAAAGTGTTCTTCTTCCCAAGGTCACCTGTGAAAAAGAACAATTTCAGAGTAAATCTATATGTTTCGTGTGTGACAATAACCATAATAAAGTAATAATATACATTACACAAAGAAAATTGTTTAGAAAATATTCTAAGGAATTTATTAGGTTTGATGAGATTTTTCTGTTAAAATATCATCGAATCCATGGAAATCTGCTGAAAATGTTCTATAATGTTCAACTAATGTCACGAAGTTGCCAAAATATATACAAAAACATGTGGCCTTAAAGCATTGGTCAACTTATGCATGACTTTTTTCAGGAAGACTTAAAAGTAATGACACATAGTTCAGAAATGTTTCGGGGCATATGCATGCTCCTTCGACATGTGAATGATACTTTTACCCCGGGTGTGTATATTACGATATATAGGCATTAAAATGAGCTTACAGTACACATAATTACAAGTTGGCAAAGTTGGATGAAGATAAAATATGACATAAAATAGAATTAGTACAGCAATGGCAAGTGTGAAAGAGACTAGTTAAGTGCACTTGTGTGTTTATACACTTAACTAGCCTCGGTCACACTTGTCATTGTTGTATTATCTTTCATGTCTTTCCTGGTTTTTTTTAGATTCATTCAACTTTGAAGGAGCAAGCACATGCCCCGAAACGTGTTAAACTTACGAACTAGAATTTGACATCCCAAAAACTCCTGAATTATTTACATATATATAATATAATATGCAATGACCTAACTACAACAGATATACACAGTGGTCATTTTCATTAAAGTTATGTTTATTTGAAGTACTTGTCATGTCACTAGAAACAAATGTAAGTACATTTTAGCGGATTTTTATTGGTTGGGTGAGATTTCCCTTTCAAAGGAAATCCGTCATTTGCTACAGTGCACCCATGTTTCACGTTAGAACGCCATAAATTATGGCAAGTACACATGGCAATTTTGTACTATTTTGCTAAAGCAGCAATGATTTCAATAAATTATTCAACAATTTACGTTAGCGTGTCATGCAGTGTTTATAGTTTGCCTAGTTGCAGTATTACACAACACATAAACACAAAGGGTACATCAATTGCAAAGAGAACCATACTTCATTCATACACACAGGGGCGCGGTCTAGAGATTGACACCGCTCTGGTGTCACTGAACACGTGCCGTTATCTGCTGTGAATAAAGCGTACAAAGCACTTTTTAGGCGATAGATAACATGCTGACTGTTTTGCATTCTGCTTATGAAATTATTTTACAAATGTCAAATGTTTTAAGACTGTAACTTGTAAGCGTGAATATGTTTGAGTAAGAACTGAATTTTCATAATGTAAACATTTAACAAAATATATTTGTACAAATCAAACCCTGTACGGTTCCCTCATAAGAAAGCCAAAATCATTGTGAACTGTACAACTTGGTTTTACGTTGTAAATTGTAATATTTTATACTTTACAAATTTTACAACCATTTTAATATTTGTAAACAAAACCTATTGGCAAATGAAAGACGTGAGGAAAGCGGGGTGAGGTGCCTAATAAAAATGACAAACAAGTTTTAAAAAAACATGTCTAATATTTTTAGGTTGCAACAGTAAGGGGTCTGGATTTATCAAATGATTCGCCCCTCCTCAGGATCAATCAGTGCATGACCAATAAAGTGTGTACTGTAATGTTACCAACAACTTTTGTTACGTTCATATTAACTAATATAGCAGACTCCTTGCATTTCTTACCTGAATGTGTAGACTGATGCACCCATGTTCACAGTCAATGCTAAATGCTAATAACCACAACTATGTCACAATGACACTCATGTTCACACTCGTCACTCGTCTTCTTGAAGCATGGAGTGCACCATTTATATAAAGTGTTCTTACGCGTTTTTCCGCCGTTCTACACAGTTTACAACGATTATGGCATATGTGTACAGAACATGCCAGCAACAAGTTGCGAACACTGAATAACATGTATATAAATTATTCAACGGATTTCCATTGTTTTGATAAGATTTCCTGTGGAAATCCCATCAAACCAATCAAAATCCACTGAATAATTGATATACATTTTTGTCCCAGTGGAAAATGCCGGAATGTACACTTTCTCTTCAAGTCACGACTTTGTAACACCACATATTGGCTCGTATCTAAAAAAAAATCATCTAATTTAACTCTCCTCTACACCCTCACCTCATTTCCCACTGCACTCCTATTTTATTTTATTCATTTCATTTCATTTCATTTCATTTCATTTCATTTCAACATAACTATTCCAATATCAAAATACTGCTAACGTTTTTCCCAGCTACCTTTACAGTTTCGGTTTAAATAACGGGGACTGGCTACACCCGGGTGTCCGAGAACAGCTATGCTGAAAAGGGCATCAAAAATCAACGTACAAACAACAACAATCTCTGACTTATTGTTACTGTTACCAGCACTATGGCCGGAATTCAGCAAGTAGAGTATGACATTTATAGTTAAATACTTTATTTACAGTTAAATACTTTATTTACAGTTACATTATTATTTACAGTTAAATAATTTATTTACAGTTAAATACTTTATTTACAGTTAAATAGTCGTTTACAGTTAAATAATTGTTTACATTTTTGACATTGTGTTACATGTACATTTACAGCTAAATATTTTATTTACAGTTAAATACTTTATTTACAGTTAAATACTTTATTTACAGTTAAATAATTGTTTACATTTCTGACATTGTGTTACATGTACGTTTAAAGTTAAATACTTCATTTAAGTTAAATATTTTATTTATAGTTAAATACTTGAACTGTAAACAAAGTATTTAACTTAAATAAATACATTATTTACAGATAAATAAACATATTGACACTATAATAAACCGCTTGACACTGTAACAACCATTGTTTTATTATGGCTTCTTATGGGCTCTACACATTTGTATTCAAGGGGTCAATTAGTTAACGGTTGACTACACAATCTGATAATAAAGTGTATTGCAACTGGGAGTGTCTTGCAAAGAGGAGGACACCTGTTAAAGTCACGAACGGAATCGTTCGACCGTGACAGCTGGAGCAGAGCTTTATAATAGTCATATGTTTTGTAACAGTTTTATCTGCGTCGTTGCAAACAATTATTAAAAGTTATAGGGGGATAGCATCGTATTTGATTGCAGTCTACCTTTAAGAAATACAATAAGTGTAACGGCTGTACGACTTCAGAGTCCCGTACAGGGAATTTAACCCGTGCTTCTGATTATTTAAAGGCGAGAACCGTGTCCACATAACCAAATAGGTTAACCCCGTCAGTAGGCTTACAAGCAATGAGTTTCATATGTAAGACGAATATCACCCTGCTACCTAAAGACAAAAGCATTATCAACGATTGTAATCTACCTTTAAGAAACACGTAAGATCACTGTGTGCAAAACACGACTACAGTCTGTGATCACAATGCAGTTCGTAAAAAGTATAATGAGAACGCCTGCATGTTTTATACCAGCCAGGTTCTGAGAACTGAAAGCTAGTTATAAATAAATCTGGTGTAGCATGTTTCTGTTTCGTGTAAGTAACAGCTGACTGGTGGGGCTAGTTTACAAACGTGTTGTGCACGTTTCATATGGAAAAGAAAAGATAAGTGATCAGTGAACAACGATCTCATTACTTTTAAACATTACTCAATAGCCCAGCTAATAAATAGTTAGACACATCACACACTCACACACATTAATGCATTAACCTAAGTGATAGGGTTATTGGTTAGCCACCATTGGGGCAGTATTACTAAATAGCTTCATTATTACTAAAATACAATACAATAAACATAGTTATTACGTATACTTAAAGATACTGACAATCTAATACATACTGCAACTTTAATACATTTAAAGTTTGTTTTACACCCTGCGACATTGAATCTGTATGACAAATACTAACAGGTTTTGTTTGCAAAAATAAACCAAACCATTTAATCCGATGAAGCTAAAGCATATTGTATACTCGAAAATGGGCCATGCAAGAACACGAACAAGTAGAGTGGGTTTTTTTCTCAAAGGGGTAAAGTCCATTCATAAATTTATCATGAGAAGAATTTATAAACTCGGTAACAATTTCAACCAGCAAAACAAACTATTTTGTTCCACAGAAGCCAGTTTTTCAAAGTCTTGCAAATTTACACGAACCATTTGTAAATAGTTTAAACGCCAAAGCACCAAACAACATCACTCTTATCTGTAAAACACATTGATTAAATTGTCTAAAATTAGAATTCCATTTACGCGGAACCGGCATACGGCAAGCTTACGCGGAATTCTTTTGCCACAAGTTGTTTGACGAGAAAACATAACTCCTATCTTCACGTTGCAACGTATCTTAGATGATTTATTGCATACCAAACATAAGCCACGAAGACATCGCTTGTGGATCCACAACATACTTCAAACTAGTTTTCAACAGGGATCCGACAATAATCTAGCCAAAGAGTTGCAGTTAGATGACGAGAAATCTCTAAAACATTACAGATTGACTAAAACACAACTTTAACAGGTGTTCTTTGTATGTGGAGAAAGACATATATCTGGAATATATCCATTAAATGAGGTCACACTTAATTAATAATTATCCATGGATTTTGTTTGCCTCTGCCGTACCAATCACTCCTTGGACCGATTCGATTTGCCACAGACATGTTCGCAAGAAAACACGCACACGCAGCCGGACATATGGAATCATACAATAGCAATTACGATGTTTCCAGTTTTGCCGCATTCTGTGTCAGTTTGCCGTTTGCCGGTTCCGCTTGAATAGAATCCTATCTTAAGTAAAGTACTTGACGGAGTCAATTAACCTTACACACAAAGCCAATACTTAATCCGCATGTTTTGTGTGTGACAATCATTCATTATTTATGTGTTCTCATTGAATTTCGCTCAATCTGAAGATAAATAACTTATATCGGATTTTCAAGCTGAATGAGAATCCATATAAAGAAGGATGTTTTGGAAGATCTGGCAAATGTACCACCAAATACTTGTCCAAGCTACTAACAATAGTTCCCACCGCAAACAAACAAGGTCAAACAAATTACTGTCAAATAGTATATCTAAGACAACCGGGGTAGATCACATAAGGATTTGGTTTTTTTTTAAACTCCAAAGACTTACTTAAAATGCATCATTCTCAACATGTTTATAAACGTTTTACACCACAATTTATTATAATAATATAAAAAACGATACATGTTTCACCCACAAATGCATTGGTTTAAAAAAGGAAGTTTTTAAATATAATTTTATTTTAATATTTAATGGATGGGGGTCAATTTGCTGAGACATAAAGCACCTCAATAAATACATGGTCTTAAATAACAAAATATGTGAGTTGCTAGATTTCTTCATTGGCTCTATATTTGTTAAATTTGGTAAGGAAATAGTCCACGTCTAGCCGATATGTTTCTATGCGCTTGTCAATCAGCATTTTAAAAGAATCTAGTGAAATATAAAAGAGAAACACAGCCAAATCGTTTTATCTTAGTTTCAAACACAGATGAGCTCACCACCTTCAATAATGTCAAGATAACTGCGTATCTCTAACTAATTTGTCCACCTGATTTGGAAATCAAAGAAGCATCTGTGAAACAAACATTAGTGTTTTGTCTTAAAATCGATATTTAGAATAATTAAAACCTCTGCACTCAGCTGTTTGACAAACGGGATTAATTTAAGTTTCCTATTGTCAAGTATCCCTTCATGTCAAGCAACATTCCAGCAGCTCCAGCTTACACTATTTACAAGTACTGAGATGTTCAAGAGCATGTTTAGTTTGTGCCAGTTTGATGGAAATGCTCTACATTTAGCAAGATCACGTACGAAGTACACAGATGCACTCATCATATATGACATTAATTATACTATTCATATACTTTACTGTTTTCACAGTTTTAAAACACGTTTAATTGTTAGCAATTTACATTCTACACAATCATAATATTTTAGTTTTAATACATGGCATTTTAGGCCTAAGCGCACAAACTTATGTTCTCGACAATAACACATCGTCAAAACAAACCAAATAGTACCTTTTCTGACTTTGTGTAAACGTATAACATCCGACACCTGCATTTTAATTTGCAATGGTGATAATAATATTTAATAATAATAATTAATAATGTTCCTAAGTTGTGGTGTTCACTGTGTTGATGGGGTGAGTTAACAAACAGCAGAATTATTACAAATGTTATGCCTGTGTCTATTTTGTTTGGAATGTCTGGTGTGTTTAACGGCAGAAGTTTTTTCTCCGGGACCGATAAATGCAAAAGTGTTAAAGTTGCCGTCTATTAATGGTGTAAAAATGTTCTTTAGAGTCCTTGTTATGTGTCCAAGTTGAGTATTCGCTTTGCGAGTATTGTATTAAATAACTAAGAATTCAACAAACTAAGTTGAAATGTATTAGGATGAGGAACTAACTATACACTTTGGATAACAATAATTTATTTTGTAGGTTCTTAATTGCATGATGGTGCAGCCGAGAATATAGTTTAAGTGGAATGTTCATTGCAATTGCGCAAGCATAACAAATAAAATTAATCTTGTCAGCAATATATTTAGGTAGTTTATAAAAAATGTAAAGAAAAAACCCAACACATTTCAAAGTGAAGAAAACGTTTCATACAGTAGGACTTAAGACTGTGATTCCTTGTGCTGTTAAAAACATATCCTGTGATAATTTGTTTAAAATAACTCTAACAGGAGCTCTTTTGAATAAATTACCATATGATGTCTTCAACAGCCTGTTTATATTCGCATTTGCATATCATGATGTTGAGATTGGCACTTTAATGGTTAACATAAAAAAGTACGGCATATTAATGAGATTATCTATGAGTTGGTTCAGTTAATAGTGATGGATATCTGTGTAACCCTGACCAATGGGTTTTGTTTTAAAATGCCAAAACTTCTATGTTGTTTCAATCAGATCAAATGTTTCCCTAGAAATTGTGCAGTTTACAACATTTGTTTTGCATTTTGTAAACATAATCCACTGCTCTAGAAAAACGTGTTGGTATTATTTGAGTTTATTTTTTTATTTATTGCCATTTATTTAAAATGAGAGTAACATCCTTTTACAATATTGTTCTAGGTATGTACACATGCAGCTACCCCTTGTAGTGAAGTTGCACTGGGTCTTTAAACTCAGTTTATAATTGTCATATCTGTTGTAAAATTGGCACTTACTTGATACTCAAAATACTAATTGTATTCGATGTTTGTTTTGGTATTGTAAACTGAACCCATTGGCATCATCTGTATTCTAAATATTAGCAATAAGTCAGATCACTACTGAATACATGACGTGGCCAATCTGGTCTATTTTAAAACCCTTGTCAATTTAATCCCCAGTGTTGAATTAATTTGGAAACAACCTGTGACCATCTTGTGCTTTAAAAAAACAAACAATAGTATATAGATTTGGTTAAGAGCTATGTCAAACAAATGACAATATGGCAGAATGATAAGAGATTTAGAATGGACGAATTACAATGGTACAAACACAACACAACTGAAATGATTTTGAACCTCCATAGGATAGACATAAAACAAGAGTTATAATATACGCTGCAATTCCCAAAATATAACCCTGTTCACACATCATTAAATGCACTCCACATATAAAGATCAATCATCAATATTCCAGTATGCTTGTCCAGGGCCCCTTTTCTCAAAGCGATTTTAAGCTAAGTTAGTCGTACGTGTTAAATATAACATTAGCTTAGGACTGCCGTATCGCAGAGATCGCTTTCGAACCGGTGCACCGGTTTCAAATCAATTTCTGCGCTACGACAGTCGTAAGCCTATGTTAAGAAACAATTCCACAGGATATTGTTTCAAAAATACCTTACGATCAACTTAACCATAAATTGTTTTAAGGAACGGGGCTCTTTTGTATTGACATGATCATCTGTTTACAAATACGTCAGTACTTTAAATGATCACTACAGCGCAGTGACGTGGCTTAGTTTGGTTTATTTTTAACCTCAGATTGACATGGGCAGTCCATTGCGACTGGTTGTAGCCATTGATGACAAGCCATATATGTCTATTTCTTTCACCTATAGTCAAAGTTTGTTACAAGTGCATCTCAGGTGTTACAGGGAGGTATTTTTTCGACGCCAATCAGTGGATAAACTTGAAAACTTCGACATTTTTCAGAAAAAACAACAAAAAGGTCAGTAAATGTATATTTTCATAGTTTACGCATTTAATCCCGCGCCGCCATTTTAAACGACTTACGGATCTGTCAATTACTCAACAGAATTTGACTATTTATCAAAAACCATTTTGATTAACGTTAACTTTATAACGCTGTGATATGTTTTGGTACAATTAAAGTTATCTTGATATGATTACATGTTTTTACGACATGTGTTAGCAATTTTATTTGAAGTTTTTGTGAAGTGAGTTGTGTAAAAGTTTACCATACATGTACATATATAATGTGGTAATGCGACCACTGGGTTGTTCACAAATTAATTCCAAAATAATTCACTTTCTACAACAAAAATATGTTTGTAGTGTAGAAAAGTGTAAGTTCATAACGTTTTGGAATCTCACAATCAGTGTACTATAGCCCATATACAGGTGTTTTTTTTAATAAAACCAAAGGAGTAAAACTAACTATGTTACAGTGTCATTTGTAGTTTGCCATATTCTTGAAGATTGAGAAATGCATAAACTTATTTGATTATACATGTCCTGTAATTCGTATTGTTCTTTATATTGACGTGACATTACACGTCATACTAAGTAACTATTTAAAGATGTGTTTGGGTCATGTTTAAAAAAAATTGCTATGTAAATAAAACATGTACCAATGTACATATGATTAGAAATTAACTGTCAAGGAAATCTCATCAAACCAAAGGAAATCAGCTAAAAAAATTCTATACATTTTTCCAGTGTATGAATATTTTTGACCAAACGCGTTTATTGTAGCCCACGAGTGTTATTTCGGGTATCATGCCAAAACAAGCTGTATAAAGCTACCCTGTAGGAAAAGAGCTCTTTTAAACAAATTACCACAGAATAGATTCCCACAGTAAAATAAGATTGTAGTTTTCATCCCATCTTATCCGAATCCAACGACGATTATACTACCAACATACATGTTTTAAAAAAATAAATAACTTCTAAAGCAGTAGTCAAGTGGGTTATGTGTGAAATAGTTTAATATACAGCTGCATCCCAAAAGTTTGTTCACTTCACACTTAAATTTGATTTGAGCTTATTCAAACGAATTCTCCACTGTTAAGGTATAAATAAATCATGATTTATTTTGTGATATGAATAAAATATATTCAAAGTAATCCGAGGGAAAAAAATCACCACTAATTTTACATTTAATGACTCTGTAATTGAGTGCTTTGTTCATGGTGTCAATTTACCAAGGTTTTGAGTGAGTTTTGCAAGGTAAGTTTCTTTTTTAAATACATTAATGTGACTCTTTTTCAAATGTAAAACTTTTGGCACTTTATTTGTTAACGTGTTAAAGACAA
>JAULCD010057049.1:0-12113 GCA_032361085.1 Calliostoma canaliculatum | reverse complement strand
TCATACTTTATCACTTTGACTTCTTAAGTAATTCATGAATGTATTTTTACCCAAAGAAAAAACATGAAATTAACTATTATGACAGAGTTATTAACAATATAGTCATAGTTTTACACTTTTTGACAAAAGAATATTTTCAAAATACATTATCAACTCTAATATACACTGAACCGCAAAAGAAACGTCACCCTACTTAAATCATTGCCCTATATGTTTCATCTTAAATTTGATCATTTTTACTCTTTTCATATTCTTGCTAAACCTGGTTCGAAGCCAGTGGTCAGGAAAATTTGGTGTCAGATTCTGTGTTTGATACCAAAAACACGTCGTCAAAACGCATTTAATAAAGTAATGGTGAGGTACGTTTTTATGCATTTTGCATTAATGTGACAATGCACATGTATTCTGAGGAGTCATCCCTATAAAAAGAACCACCGAACATGCATTGAATCATTCACGGTTTGTCAGTATCGACAAGCCACGACTGTCAAGGGAGCAGAGACAGCAACTCTTGGGAAGACTTCACGCTGGCCAGAATGCAAGACACGTTGCCAACCACTTTAATGTTCATGTTCAAACAATATACCACCTACAGCAACGGGTTCAAGCCACTGGAAGCACAGCCAACCGTAGTGGAAGACCGCCTGTAACAACGTTGAGGCAAAATCGACAGATTGTCCATCACCACCTGCAAAACCTCTTCGCTAAAGCTACAGAAACTGCACGGACAACCATTAGCAATCACCAGAGACCAATCAGTGACGACACAGTGCGCAGGCGTTCGAGGCAGAGAAATATCAGATGTCACAGGCTTTACAGGGGTCTGATCCTCACAGCTCGACATCGTCACAATTGTCTTCAGTGGGCCACACAGCATCGGAATTGGCGTCACCGGGAGTGGTGAGCTGTGGTCTTCTCTGACAAAAGCCGGTATTTTATCTCGACAAGGATGGTCGAGTGAGAGTGTGACGAGGACAAGGGGAGCGTTTTTCAGATGATTGTGTAATGGAAAGAGACTCGTGGAATGTCTGAGGATTATGGTATGGTGTGCTATTGCACTCAATCACAAACTAAGCCCTATGGTGTTCCAGAATATTGGTTATGATAGAGCAAATGGTCTAACACCTGCCATCTACATTGATCAAGCGCTGAGACCTTCATCGAATCCTATTTTGCTTGTCATGGAAACCATGTCCAGCAGGACAACGCACGTGCCCATACTGCCAAAGCAACGAGAGACTTCCTCCGTCAAAACGCCATACAAACTATTCAATGGCCTGCCCTCATTCCAGACTTAAACCCGACAGAACACTTGTGGGACGAGATTCAGAGGAGGCTCAATTACGTGCGACCAAGGCCGATAACTCCAGCTGAACTCACTAAGGCGTATCACCGAATATGGGCCTAAATTCCTATGATCTTTAACCGTCTTATTCACCCCATGTACAGACGATGCAACGCTGTATTCAACGCCCAAGGAGACCACACACGTTATTGACTTCCAGATCGCACTGTAGCGCTACCTGTCCTCACTTTTACTTGAAATCCTATTAAATTTATCTCTAAATACTGATTATTAAACATGTCAATTTTGAAATCATCAACTATTGAGTTCTTTACATGTATTTGAATTAAACTGATTACCAAATTAAAAAAAGTAGTCATGTGACGTTTGTTTTGCCGTTCAGTATAGTTGTTGATTATACAGTAATACCGGTACACTTTTTGACAAAGTCGTGTTTTTAAAATTATTACCTACTTTAATAGAATTATGAATAATGTACTCATGCTTATCGACTTTTTACAAAAGGTAATTGTTGCATTTAAAAAAAAATACTTTTACATTTGTAAACACTTACCTGTAGATTGAGTTGGTTTCTGATCCTGTTTAGTTCCCCTCTCAAGACAAAGTTCTTCCTTTTCCGTCTAGCTGTCAGATAGATGATGTCCATGGCTCCAGTATATTTGTCAATGGATCGTCCAATGTTGGAGTTGACCTGAACATCTACATTTGTGTGAGGGTGAGACAATGCCAGTACCATGCTGTAGTTCATGCTTTGGTAGCCATCAGAAATATCTTCAACTCTATAGGTCAATGTCACAGTCTTCCTTGAGTCGGGAGAGTATGAGAATTCAGTCTTGCTATTGAACAGTGTTCGGCGATTGTTCAATGTCAGCTCTGTGTCCAGTTTAATATCCTGAAAAAAAATGTTTTCAAAGATATTAAAATGATTATTTGTTAAAAATCAGACACTATGTTTTTTATTTATAATACCACACTAATTGGCAGGGTCTAAAGTTTTATGCATCTTCACGTGGCATTTTAGAAATTGTATGATGAGAATTCAGTCTTGCTATCAAACAATGTTCGGTGATCATTTAGTGTCAACTCTGTGTCCAGTTTAATATCCTGAAAAAATGTGTCCAAAGATATTAACATAATTATTGGTTAACAAACAAATCAGACAAATTGTTTTTATTAACACACTTATTGCAGGGTCTCTTCACGTGGCATTTTAGAAGTTGGATGATAAATGTTGAAGGTAGACAGGTAGATGTTTCGGAAAAGATGCATGTACCGTTGCAATGCTGGGGCCCGTTTTACACAGATGTCATCAGATGCGTCAGAAAAATATTTTTATGAAATTCTTATTACCCGGTTTTAACATTTCTATTTATTTTCCTGTTGTATTTTAGAAGCTGGATGGTAAATGACTCGTTAAGGTAGATGTTTGGGAAAAAATGCATGTACCTTAGCAATGCACGTGTAGGTGACAACTTTTGTATTGAGTTGGGTGTGGGGCTCCTGAACAGATTCTTGTGTGACAATGGTACAAGATTTGGTTCCTAAACATTGCATCCACTCAAGAAAGAAGTCATCATTCAGAAACGATATTTAGACTTTTACTGATCATATATTTATCTACTAAACAAATAAATATTACCTTTCCAATTGATGGTAGTCTGAGACCAATCTCGGCTTTTTTGTTCAGGGTGTTCGGGGACAGAACAGCTTTCACTTCCACTTTCTTTGTCTTATCTCTGTTTATGTCCCAAAAGAAGGTACCATCGATTGATTTTTGTCCTCGAGCGTCATTGTAAGAACCATCCACTTGGAAGTCTCGGACTGGAGTTCCCAGTTTTAAGGAGCCATCATACATTTCAGAGGTTCTGCGACTCTTGTCAGTCAGGTCCAGGTCATAGGAGAACATATCTCCAGTATCTTCATTCCAGATAAGTTTGCCCATACTCTTTGTCTGAGATCCAGATTTTCTGATGCTACCTTCAATTCCAAGTGTCCTTGCGGGGTGGATCAACTTAATTTTCATATCTTTATCAACTGTGGTGTCATCACTTCTATCATTTAAAGATGTTTGAAACCTCATGTTGCTCTCATGCTTATTTGTGTCCCAGTTTGCAAAGAGTTCAGTGTCAATTTTACCAATTCCAATTTCGCCTGAAATTGTGTACTCCATTGACTTTGGTTTTCTGAAGGTGATAGTGCTCTCATGCTTTGTTTCTTTGTTGTAATCAAAATCCATATCCAAGACTGTATCTCCATTGTAGATAGCTTCAATTTTCTGGGTATATTTATTAGTTTCTCTGTTGTGCTCCAGTTTAATTTCTGCCTGTTTCACACATTCGAATGGTGTTGACAGAGATGCATCGACAGAGAATGATTGTTCATAATAGGTGTTAGTGTTGAGATAAGATCCCTCAAATACAATCTGCTTCTCTGGGGTCCAGGCAACTTCAATGTGTGAGCGGGGTCTCTGGCTGTTGACAGTGTTGTCAATAGAAATCTTCATGTTTTTTAAAACAGACGCCATTGCATTCATTTCAAATGGATTTACATAGTGAAGTGAAGCCTCTCCAGATACAGTTTTGATTTGAGGTGATCGAATATATGCAGTTGTTCTGAAGTTTCTCAGTGCTCCTCCATGTGTCATTCCGATCTCATTTTCTTCAAAGTTCTCAATCGGTGTTCGAATTGTGGCAACAGCAGTCATTGGTGAACTTGCAAGATCTACTGTGGAGTCAACTGAGAACTTGTTTCTTCTTGAAGAACTTACTTCTGAAGAGAAAACATACCTATCCCTCGAGTTTTCAAAAGATCCAGAGGCAGTCAATTGCTTGTAACCATTGAATGGAGTCTTTGCCTTTATTTTAATTTCATGTATTGGTGATCTGCTTGCTGTCAATTCTCCAGTGATTTTCATACCTCTTCCATATTGAACCTTCGCATCACAGTCTATAGAGTCCTTTTTAACTGTATGTTGATATTCGACTTTAGTGAATTCAAAACTAGGGAAAGGGGTTCTTGCCTCAATGCTTGATTGAATGCGTTTCAGAAGATTGTTTGAATGTTTAACTTTGCCAAAAACTATCTTTCCATCCATGTACGTGAGACTAGCTGCCGACTCAAATCGACTCCACACACCATCGTGATCAACTGTCAGGACAGTATTTTTGAAGTAATCAAAAGGTGTTTTCACTGAAATCTCGCCATGAATTTTATCACGACTTTGGAGTGTAGCTTTGACATCAATAGAGTCAACGTCAGTTGCAGCTGTAAGGTAAGCTTCTAAATCTTCAATTGGACCACTTTTTCCAAGTTTGAGTGCATATGTACTATCAGTTCCAGATAAGCTGAAGACGAAGTTACTGTCAAGCTTCACAGTCAGATCCTGGACACTGAAATCTACATCTGATGTTAGACCAGCATCAGGGCCCATGCTGGCAGAAACTTTGGTGTTAAAGTTGGGCAGTTGTGAATCGTGATTAATGTTAAATTTCACAGCTTCTGTGTAGGGATCTTTCAGCAGAAATTCTGTAACAAGCCGTTTTCCAGTGAATCGATTACTCAAAGAAACACTATATGTTTGGCGATTAAGAGATATTTGCCCTGAAGATATTAGATTTCTCCAACTTCCTTCCCGTTTAGTCACAAGCTGTATATTTTCATAACCATTGAAATTTGAGGAAATGTCAATGTTTCCATTGGTCAATGATTCATCATGTACAAAATTAGAATTTACAGTGACTGTTGTTTCAGCAAACTCCAATTCAGCATGGGTCTTGCAGTTAAGGACAGGACCTTCATGAGTTAGTAGAGCTTTAGTTGTTTTAAAGGACTCAAATGGTGTTTGAATGTCAGCTGAAATTCGGATCTTTTCTGACAACCTTTGTGGTATGGAGGCGGATATTACTGATGATATCTTCTGATTGTTTCCATAGACAATTCTTGCATTGCTTGATTGTTCTGTGCCTTTGAGCATGTGGTTGTATGCAAATAATTGAGATGTGAATCCACTAAACGGTGTCTTCAACTCTACTTTTGTGTCAATATCCAGGATACCATCATGGGAAAATGCAATGTTACCTGTGACTGCCTTACCATCCATATACCTTACAACTCCTTCACCATTAAACTTTACGAAATCTCCAGAGTGTTTGAATGAGACACCAGTATCTTTAAAGTTTACAAATGGTGTTATGATGTCAAGGGCTCCTTCAATGCCTTCTGTTGTTTTCCAAACCCCAGTGACATCTATTTTCTTACCATTATATTCCCCTGTTACTCTTGCATTCAAATCTTCCAGACGACCATCTTTGTGGAAAGTGAATCCAATATTCTTTATTACAGAGTCTCTCTCCATGACAAGCTTAGTGTCAAGGTCAATCTGTGCTTTAGTTATGGTTAATCCAGTCTCAGCTGAAAATGAGTGCCTTGGTCCATAAGAGCCTTCAACTTTATTTTTGAAATTTCTTAAATTTCCATCATGATTTACATTCAGTTGTAGTTTCTTTGAGAAAGGTGTCTGCATCTGAAACAAGGTAGTGAGACGGCTTGGGGTAAGATTATTGTTAAATGTGATCTTCACTTCCTGATTATCACCATAGACAAGAGTTGCTTGTGACTTGAGGTTTCTTAATCCTCCTTTTCTTGTGATTACAGCCTTTGTAAGTTTATAATCCGAAAATGGTGTTTTAAGTGTAAATTTTCCTTTTGTTTGAGCGTTATGTGAAAACTCAAGATCAGCCTCGCCCTTTTGGTTGGCAAACTCAATTTCTCCATGACTCTTGAAGTCAGTAAGTTGGCCCTCATGCCTAATAGACAGTTTGTTTTTAAGGTAGTTTTCAAACGGAGTAAGGACGACAAGGTTTCCATCTATGCCATTGTTCCATCGAAGTTTAAGGGAACTAGTAATTGTCTTGTATGGGGCATATGTGACTTCAGCATCTGTTTGTAATCCCCGGCGACGAAGTGAATGCTTTAGAGAGGCAGCGATATGTTCAAAGTTTTGGAATGGAGTCTGTATTTCAGCATCCAAGATTAATGGAGCGTCAAGTTTGTATATGAGCTCAAGGCTCATCACTTGTTGTGGATGGTACTCCACTTCAAAGCGAGAGTGCCGCTTGTCATCAGTGTCTATTTGGCTCGAGAGTAAAACTTGGGCATATTTGTACTCTTCTAGAGGAGTGTCAACTCTTAATTTTCCAGTGATGCCAGTTTCAGCAACATTCCAGTTCAATACTCCTGCATACTTGCCAATATTAGGTGTCAAAGTAAAGTCTGCTCTGCTGTTGAAGGATGTTGGTTCCCCACTAAATTCAATTCCTGCATCCATTCTTGTGAAGTATGCACATGGTGTTGTCAGTGTAACCCGCATCTTTTTCAATGCACCTGTTGACATTTGAGACTCAAAATGAATTGACTTTCTTGGTGCATAATCCAAAAGAGCTGTTGAAATCCAGGCAGTTTCTTCAAATTTATGAGATCCCTTAACAAAAATATTCCTTGCATTATCGAAAGGAGTCGTCATTCTCAATTCACCCTCAAGATTTTCAACTGATTGAAGATTAATAGACCCGTCAACTGCTATTTTATCATATGAAGACCATTCGAATTCCACATGACCAGTCATTGGATAGGTATTGTGTCTGGCGTTTAGTTTGCCTTTGAGATCATTGGTTTTTGGTGTTTTGATGATGAAGTCAAATTCTGTCATGCCTTGTGAACGTCTGTAGTTGATGTCAGAAGATACAAGGATTCGTCTATCTTTCTTAAGATGGGCTTTGCTTCGTATAAGTCCTCGTGCAAATGTATTATCCAAACTCAGGTCGATGTTTTTAACAGGATTCCATGGTGTTTTGAGTGTGAGACCCCCTGTTGTCGTTATCCTTCTGGAATGGTCATGGTTGCCAATTAAATTGAAATGTACCTTTTTATCTTTTCCCCAATCAGAGTTGAAAGTAGTCTTCAAACTGCCTTCTTCGTGCCTATGACTCCAGCTGTTTGCAATGCTTCTCCAGGGCGACGTGAGAATGAGTTTGCCGTTATTTTGATACTCCCATCCGGAAATATGGTGTGTCATATCGAGGTCATACATGTATCGTTTTCCATTGATATTAGCATTTGCTACAGTTTCAAATTTTCTTGAATTGTCATTATGTTTAACATCAAAGGAAATTACTCTAAGGTTGCGGATGTTAGTCTTCAGGAGTATGCTACCCTCAACATTCCTTGAATTGTCATCTCCCTTGTTCATAGCAATGATTGTTACTTCTGCTTTCTTATTATCAAGAGTTCCCTTCAAGTTAGTATTGATGTTTCTGGAGTCCATATTATGAGTAAAAGTTCCCTTTAAACTCTTAAAAACTGCAAATGGTGAAGTTCCAGTTATGCTGATATCAAGGTCTTTAAAGGAGTAAGGTTTCTTCAAAGTTACTGATCCGGCTATTTTCTTTCCCTGTGTTCCCCATTCAAGCTGTGCTTTGGATAGGTACGTTCGTCTACTATTGTCAGTCGTGACTTCTGCAGAGAGTTTTTCATACTTTTTAAATGGTGTTTCAATTACCACATTCCCTGTCATCTTATTGTTGGCATGACTGAATGTACTGTCAAATAAGATTTTCTTTTTAGATGCCCATGAAAAGTCTGCATGTGACATGTACTGATTTCCTCCTTTGTGTTTGAGATTTAATTTTAATACTTTTGATGGATACCTGAGAGCCAAAGAAGAATTCATGTCATTAAGTGATTTGAAATCAATTTGTCCATTCAGGTTGAGCTTCTGCTGGGGATCTTTGTCTGCATCCCATTTGGTATCAACAGAACCAAAGTAAACAGTTCCTTTCTTTCCGCCTTCCACCTCAACAATAACATGTCGGTGAGGACAAGCCAAATCCAGGGACCATTTTCCTTTTGGTGTCTTCTTATAGGAGTAGGCTGTACCAACCTTATAGGTTGTATTAAAGTAGTTAACTTTCCCCAAAATCATAAAATCCTTCATGTCCAGATCTATTTTGCCTTCAAGATTGATTGGCTTCTCAATGAAGTGAAGATTTAGGTCTGATTTCACAGAATGTAAGTCTTCTCTCTGTCGTCGATACGTTGTAATTGCTGAAGATTTGCTTTTACCATAGTTCACCGTTATGGTATGAGTATATCCTTTTCCTTGTTTAGCCTGGGTGAGGTCAGTGTTGACTTTTATGTTTTTAAAAGGCGACTTCAGGCTCAGCATACCAGACATCTTTGTTAATTTCTTACTGCTGTCTTTCAGGTTCAAATTGGCATTTATAGATTTTCCTTTGCCATAGTCACATTTGACACCAGATATGATACTTTTCTTGTCATGAAGATAATTTCCTTTTACACGGACATTCAAATCCTGCAAGAAAAAAATACATTAACAGACAGTTATAGTAAATTATCTTCAAAGTGAGTTCACTAGGGCTGCACACTATTACATGTATACTAATAAACTGCAACACTTATTGAAACAATTATGTTTTGCGATATGTTTGTGATGTACCAATATATTGATAATCATAATAATTTTTTAGATTTATCTCGCACGAAACAAGGAATTTTGTCAATAAGTTGATTAAGTTTAAATTTTGTGTTACTTTCTCCATCTAAAATTTCATTAAAAATCATGAAAGTGTCAAAGTCAAAATAAAACGATCACATCAGTAGAATTTTTTTTTCAATCTACTTTATTTGAATGTCGTCAATTATATTTTAAAAGAACCTGAAACTGTTACTATCTTGGGCTGTTAAGAACATTTTCTGTGATAATTTCTCTAAAAGAACTTCTTTAAAGAGCCAGCTTAGGTTTTTTATTTTAAATTATAGATTGTAATATAGTTTCTTTCGCAATATATTGCAATATAACATGTGGGAAGCCCAACAGTTTACATGATAATGACAATGTTTTAAGTATTTTGGTTTGTAAAATAAACACTGAAAAAATGTACACAAATTATTTAGCGTTTTTTTCGGAAATCTTATCAAACCAATAGAAAACCGCTAAATAATTTCTATACATTTGTCTCGTGAAAGTGTTAACGTGTTATACCTGAGGGGGAATACTGGCAGCAACGTCATATTTTATCTTGATATCAGTTCCAATATCATGATCTATGTCAGCTGAGACCTTGATTTCCTTTGAGAGGTCCTTAAGATTCTTGCCATATTTGAGTTTAGCTATAGCAACAGATTGTTTTTTGTTGTGGGTTAAATCAAGGTCACTCTGGAAACTCAAGTCCTTATTCTTCTTGGCTACAAAATTACTGAAACATTAAAAAAGGATTAATTATTTCAGGGACATTTAGAAGTGATAAGCCATAGTTCAGGAGTTTAAGATGTCAATTTCTTGCTCATCAGTTCACAACGTTTCGGGACATATGCTTGCTCCTATTACCAAATTATTATTTTTTAATTATTTCAATAAATAATTAATCATTTAACCATAAATAAATGAACAATACACATCTTTAGTGTTACTAAATAAATATGTTTGAAGACTCATTAAAACATTTCATTATTCTTTTTAATTTATAAAACAGATCTTGTCTACTTACACATTCATGACGTATTTCATTGTCGATTTTGTGCTCTTGTCGTTGAACTTTGAACTGATTTCAAACTTATTTGGCCTGATGGATTTGATAGCTGGTACAGTGTAATCTATGGTGAACTTGGATGAAACAGTGTTCTTCTTTTTCCGTTGAACTATGCCAACCAGTTTTGTGTTGACCAGCTTTGATCTAACCTTGATCGTGCCAGTGTATTTGGTGTTCTTTCCGTTTTGGACGTTAAGTTCCCCTAAACATAAAAAGTAAATAATAGTGGTGTACGACTATGGTCCTTCACATTAAGTTATGTGCAAACAACGTATACAAACTACTTTTGTAAATGAACAATGTTGAGCATCTTTTAATTTTCCTGTTTATAAATGGCATATCTGGATATATATTGACTGCAACTTATTGGTTGCTGAGTAGCAACGATTTTATGTAGATTCTTAGACAGTTATGAAGCAATTAATTGATAACTGTGCAAGAATATACATTAAAATTTCATAAGTAAGTCACCAAAAGTTGTATTTTATTTTATTTTATATTTACCAGTATATATAGCTACTCAGCAATGTGCACATATCACAAAGTAAATTTACTACATCAAAAACCATGTCACTTGGTTAATGATTTACAAATGTCAAAACTTCACTATGAACTTTGTGCTTTCTAAGAAAAACTTGTTTCTACTTACAAGAAGTTGTCAATGGTTTTGGAAGAATCTTGTAAATATAAAGAGAGACATCGCCATCAAGAGATTCATTCGCCCTGTAGACTGAGTTTCCAGTAAACCTAATAAGGTCATAGTCCGGAGTGGATATGAAGAGGGTTGGAACAAGTTTGACGTTTGAGTTCTTTTTGCCTGATACCCTGTTGATCAGACTAGCACTCATGCTGTAGTCTTGTTTTTGGCCCAAGTTCACTCCAGCTGTAATGCTCGTCTCGACTTTGTTGTTTTGAGCAGTTGCTAAAATGTAAACAACCCAGATATATTGACTATGCATATACTTAGATTACTTTTTATTGTAACTATTATCTTTCTATCAATCTTTCTTTTTGTCTTTCCCTCCTTTTTTCTATTTTTCTCTGTTATTCCCTTTCTTTCTCAAAACATACTGACGGCTTGATTTTTTAATAAAAAATTATAAAAGAAAGTAGTTTGATTATAAGAAGGATGATAAAACATGAAAAGAAAGTAGTTATAATATAAATGCATAATTACCGTGTAAAGTCATTGGTTCAGATGTTATGCCAGTAAAAGCAAGATCAACATTGGCTGTTTTCATTGCTTTGTAATCAACCGATCCTGTAAGCTTGATGGGCTTAATTCCAGGCCTCCATATTTCAAAATCTGATTTATATGTCGTACTGTCCGTAGATCGGGAAATCTTAACTTGTCCAATAAGGCCATATTTAACATTCTCATCAATTTCTATTGTACAAGTAACTCCAACTAGATTTTTCTCATTGTTAAGGGTACCTTGAAACAAAACAAATTCCTTTTTTTAAAATAATAACATTTAATTAGTTCTTAGAAGGTAATTGAGAAGTGAATTGGCATAAAACAGGAATTATATGGAATTCAACTTTTTTGTTCATATGGTCACGATATTTCAGAGCACATACTTGCTCCTTCATTAGGTGACTTCATGTCGGACCACAGAAGTGTTAAAAACAAAATTCTTTATGGGTTAAAACTTCTTTGTAGCATTGCGAGGAAACGTTTTGTCATAGCTTATTAAACCATTGTCAAGCAAGAATTATCGCTTGACAACAGTGTAAGAAGCTATACTTAAAGATTGCCTCATAACGAAGATGTAATTCATAAAGACTTGTCCTTAATTCGTCCATCAACTTCTAAAATGCCACTCAAATATTTTAAACAAATAAGTCTAGTATTGAAACATGTAGGTTCCTAGTAACATTGTTTGTGTGGTAATGTAACAATCTTTCAGCTTTTTTAACTTCTTTGATACCTATAACTCATATGTGGTATAGAGTGGCAAACACAGTGGTTAATGTGCTGAACCAAGAACAAGGCCTTGGGTTTTAATCCAGCTTTCTGTCATACACAGAAAATATTTCTATAAGCTGTAAGGACAGAGGACAAGGTGTAATGCAGTAATATTGGACAGAAGACAGGGTGTAATGCAGTAACATTGGACAGAAGACAGCGTGTAATGCTGTAACATTGGACAGAAGACAGGGTGTAATGCAGTAACATTGGACAGATGACAGCGTGTAAT
>JAULCD010056938.1:0-12116 GCA_032361085.1 Calliostoma canaliculatum | reverse complement strand
AATTAGCACATGATACATTTACAACAGCGTTTTAGGTTTATTTAGACGCTCTATGAACTCTTTTAAGCAGGATACGTTTCCAACAGCTAAGGCCAAAAAAAATAATTTTTGTGGTTCCGATTACCCGACCGTGCCTCTATTATGGGTGCCAACCCTATCTTTTTTATTATCACAATGACAAAAAAAACCATTATATCATCTACTTCAGCTGAAAACCTATTTTATCTTATGAAGCCATGAAGTGCTGCTCACAACATTTGCAGATTTTCGTTTTCAAATTCCAACTCATACAGGCTGTTGATAACCTATCCTGTTCTAATTTGTTTAAAAGAGCTCCTACAGGACCTCTTTTAAACAAATTATCACAGGATAGGTTTTCAACAGAACAAGATGGTCAGTTTTAAGACTGGCTAAAATCCACTCAGTACTTTAAGGGTAAAAATTTGATAACACGAAAAATAAATTCAATAAAAAAATAATAAATTCCCGTCACCCTAAATTCAAAAGACTTGTAATCAGAACCATAACATTTGTTTTTGGGGGCCTTACAATAATACTTTGTAAGAGTACAATTTTACAATCAGGAAAAAAATATTTCGATAGAAAAAAATAATTCCCGACCGACCTACCCTTATTTTTAAAGACATGTAATCGGAACCACAACATTTTTTTTATTTGGCCTTAGTAAGGTTTAATTAAGACGCTGAAATCGACATGCAATGACCCACGCTCTTAGAGTTAAAGATTGCGTAAACATGTTGACAAGACTTTGCAGAGAATGACTCACAGGGAAAGAACCTTCAACTTCAAAGACACCGACTGTTGACATTTCACGCACAATTCTCTTTAATATGATCATATAACTCTTCAGGAGATTTCAAAGGTCGTGTTGACAGGTCAGGTGGCAATTTGTAACGTGTGTGATCCATTAAATGTGGAATCGAGCATATATATACTCGCAGCAAAAAGTGACACAGAGATAAAAGTGACACAACACTGTTTCTACATCCATTCAGTTTAAGTCGAGCAAATACACACCGAGATAAAAGTGACAAAACACTATGTCTTCATCAGTTCATTTTATGTCGAGCAAATACACACTAAGATAAAAGTGACAACTTCTATTTCTTCGTTCGTTTATAGCTTAATCTTGCTAGATACCAAATTAAATTCCACAATATACATAAAGACAAAAGTAACGCAACGTCGTGTTTTTATACATTTTAAGTTGAGTCAAACAATCAAAACGTGGTACAACACTATTTCGTATTCATTTAGGAGCCCGTTTTACAAATACGGCATAACTGTTCGACGTCCTAAAACCATGTCACAAGGTTAATAGATTTGGTCTACAAATGCAAAAAATGGTTATAAACTGTGCACTTTCCCCAAAAAAACTTGTTTTTCTTTGGAAAGTGCACAGTTTACAACCAGTTTGTTGCATTTGTAGACCAAATCTATTAATCCAGTTATATGGTTTAGGAGGTCGTAAAGTTATGACGCCTTTGTAAAATGGGCCCCAGAGTCTAATCCTGCCACATACAAGTACTAACTTCAATTTACTTAAAATACACATATACACCTAACAAATTAACGCAACACATATTATTTATGCATTCAGGCTCATGCTCCAAGACCAACGTGACATAAAACTGTTTACCACCCTTCAGTTGTTTAATCATGCACGACTCAATTAACAAAACTGTATAAACATATACACCTGGACAAAATTAACGCAATACTACGTATTTGTATAGTACATTATTGGTGTGTTAAGGCAATATGTTATTATCAACACGAATGAGCACAAAATACACGTATAATTCACACAGTATGCCTAATAACAACCTCAAATAAGAGTTATTTCATATTACAACTTTCATCTTTAATGGACTTCTGTAAAATCTATTCATTTCACTTGAACAGTGTTCACAAACTATTTAAACTAGTTGGTTTTAAATATACATGTACTATCACATTGTTTGTATGCTATTTTATTTATCAAATAAAAAAGAGAAATATTGTATCTACTGTTAGCAGACATACTATTTAATAACTACCTATTAAAGGCATTTACAAGTTTGTGTATAGTTATATCTTAAAATATTATGGATTGAAAGTTTTTTAATTCTCGATGTTTCTCGGCTAGTCCTTGCCCCTTCGTCAGAACAACTTCTTTAATTGTAAAACACGACGTTTCTGGGCTAGTCCTTGCCCCTCAGGCAGATCACCTGACGAAAGAGCAAGGACTAGCCAAGAAACGTTTTGCTTTACAATTAAAGACGCTGCTCTGACAAAGGGACAAGGACTGGCCCAGAAACGTCGTGCTTTACATGTAAAAAAGTTGCACTGACAAAAGGGTAAGGACAAGCCAAAAACGACATGTTTTACAAATAAAGAAGTTGCACTGACGAAAAGGCAAGGACAAACCCAGAAACGTCGTGTTTCACAATTACAAAAGTTACACTGACAAAGGAGCAAGGACAAGACTCGAAAAGTCGTGTTTAATCATTTTAAAAAGTTGCAATCCATAATAGTTCCTGTTATAACTACGGAGATAACTACGTGTTCGTCAATCACAAGACAGAGCTTGTCATGTTTCTCTTTGTAAACAGAGATGAAGTAGATTGTTCTTATTATATTGCCTAAAACATGACAAGTTAATGACAGTTTGTGTAACTGTTACTGACATCCATATTCAATATGTTGAAAACAAAATGACAGAACATATGTTTCACTCAACGAAAAAAGAAGATTATACCAAAATATCACTCACTAAAACGGAAAATAATGTCAGTTTAATAATTCAAACAATAGAAAAAAATCAAAGTTAACTTGAGACATGTTTCTAATCAATAACTGGGAACTTTTTTCGTATGGACTGAATATAAACGGTTTGTTTTCAGCCTGGGTACAGTTTCACGAAGCTTTCGTAATTTTACGACGTCATAAACCACATCACTGGGTGATTGGTCAGGTTTACAAATGCCAAAAATCGTTGTAAACTGTGCCATTTCCAAAAATAACTTGGTTTTTTTTGGAAAATGCACAGTTCACAACATTTATTAGCTTTTGTAAGCCAAGCTAGCTGTCAGTTTAATGACATCGTTGACGAGTTCGTAACTCTGTGAGGGATTTGTGAAACGGTCTCCTGGGGTGTAGGTTATAGAGGTATTAGCGTGCATCTTTAACCCTTAGACCGTTGAGTTAGGTTGGGAAAATGTTAACCCCAAATGCTGTAAATTGTGTTGTAAACACACAGGTTGTAATTGTCTTTAACAGATCTGTTTCAAAATATTCTCATGATACGACATTGAAATAGACATTACTACTGAAACTTTAAGGGTTAACCTTCGAATACCCAGCCAAATTTGTCCGTTTTATTGTCTAAATTCCAATATAAATACGCTGTTATCCTGTGATAATTTGTTAAAAAGAGCTCCGACATTTCAACAAAATACCACAGGATAGGTATTTAACAGCACACGATATTCAAAATTGTATTCCATTAGTTTGGCACTCAAAGTGTTAAATGAGTTCTCGAAGTCATCATGACATTGGTGATAATATGTGTCATCGTTTGCTTTGAAGACACAGACTTGTCACTTTCGTTTAGCGTTAGCTTTGATATTGATTTTACTGTTGAAACATCATTTTTTGTAGCGTGCCGTGCTTTACATAACGTTATATTAAACGCCGGTAGCTACAGTGGACTAATGCATACAGTGGGAAGTGTTTTTGGTGTACAAATGTCAACTTTAATATTTCCATTTAAGCTTTAATTCTTAATTTAATAAGACGTGTTTGTTTTTTTAAATGACAGTTAAAATATAAACTATAGCTGACAAAGTCGGTTTATAATTGTCATTTAATTTTCTATTGACATTTCAGGCGCTCGGCATCATTTTTCAGTACTTGAGAACTGTTCCACCGGGCCGTGAGGATAGGGTGCAATGATTGCATCACCCTTGGTTCGTCAGTATCAGCCGAGACTCACTGTATTCAAAGACACACAGCAGGAGTTCACCTGCTGTAAAAAAATCTAACCGCTGCGATATAACTGATTTTGGGGTTAAGTGGGGGGAGGGGGGGGGGGATTTTATATTCTGATTTGTCAATAATGTTCTCTTCTATAAATGTAGTCTGGTAATGTGTTTAACCCTTAGCTTGTCAATGTAAACATTTCTTCGTTCCAATGTCAAACTTCCAATTTAAATAAATGTAGGCTGTTGAAAACCTGTCTTCTGATAATTTGTTGTGATAATTTTTTTAAAAGAGCTCATGAGGAGCTATTTTAAACAGACTATCACAAGCAAGGTTTTCAACAGCACATGATTGCCATAGTTTAAAATTCTACTTGAATTACCTTCGCACTCTGAGGATTAAATGAGCTTCTGTATGGGTTCGGGAGATAGCGCAGTGGTTAGTGTGGTGTGCTAGTGACCAGGCGATCGTGAGTTTGAAACCCAACCGAGACTCTTGTGTCATTCCTGCGTCAGAAACCATTTATAATCGAAGTTAGGAGTGATTCCATAAACTCATTGTTGATGCAGGCTTTCCTCCTGCCAACAAAATTCTTGATGTCTCGAGATAACTGACAAAAATATTGAAAATGGCATTAAATCCCAACACGCCCATTTACAACTTTTTAAAAACCACATAGTAAACATTCAAACTCTTAAACTTTTGAAACGACTGATATTGCACTTATAAGTTTAAGGATTAAGCATGAATAGAGGCCCTGTTCCTCAAAGCGATCGATCGAAAGTGATTTTTAAAATAATGTGCTGCGGATTTGTTTCTTGGTATAGGCTTACGACTGTCTCATCGCAAAGATCGATTTGAAACCGGTGCCGAATGGCACCGGTTCCAAAGCGATTTCTGCGATAAGACAGTCGTAAGCCAATGTTATGTTTCAGCACTTACGATCAACTTAGCTAACTTTGACTAAGATTGCTAGTAAATGACCTGCTGCTAATTTTGTTCACGATCATCTGACTGAGATTGGGATTAGTTTCCCAATTATTCCCAAAAGAAGGATCAACGTATCAAGCAGAGAGACAGTGAGGATTAAATGAGACGTTTCCCTTTCAGTTTAGAGTTCAGTGGTGGACAGCCGTTTTGAAAGATGTGTTGTGAGAAATAGTGTCACCTTGGTTCGTCAGTAGAAGCTGAGACTCGCAGATCGCACACGTTTCCCTGCTGTAAATATACATACAACTAGAAAAATACAGTTTGAAAAATGCCTTAAACCTTCACTAACTGATTAGGTTCAATTAACAATTGCCAAAAGTATTTTAATTTTGGCCTTTTCCGAAGAACAAAGTTTACAGTAGTGTTGACATTTGTGAAGTAAGGATATCAGCCTCGAGATAACTGACACACCGTTGACAATAGCGTAGTATAGTTATTCACTCTCATTAGAAGCCGTTCATTCATTAACACTCAGTATGCTGATTTGGGTTTAGTAACATTTCACACGTGTAAAGGTTACATAACGATCACAAATATGAAATGAGCAACAAAAAACAGCCAATGAACGATCCACAAGAATACTTTTTACAAGTTGATCTCAACCCCAATTGCGACCTTTTAGCTACATTTTGAACACACACACAGACTCTCTCTCTCACACACATACACACACACACACACATACACACACACGTATACACATACACACACACACACAAACACATACACACAAATACACCCACATATACACATATACACACACATACACACATGCACACACATGCACATACTACATACACATACACATACATACACACATACACAGATATACACATACACATAATACACACACATACACATACATACACACATACACACATACACGCAGACTCCCGAGAACGTACAAACACACACACACACACACACACACACACACACATGCACGCACGCATGCACTCACGCAAACGCGCAATCATAAACACACACATTCAAACACACGCACGAAAACAAACACTCACACTTACACACACCCGCACATATGCACACAATTGCAAGCATACACACACATGTACACACGCGCGCGCACGGGTACACACACACACACACACACACACACACACACACACACAGACAGACACACACACAGACACACACACACACACACACGAAAACTAAATAAATCTGAATAAATTTATAGAAACATGGATCCTAACCCTAAAATAATAAAATTACAGTTAGTTGGATCTACACTGAATATATACAGTTCTGTTAGATGCGAGCCCATACCCTGCAGTAATTTGTTTGAAGAAGCTGTTTTTAACACATGACTGTTGAACAGGTCTGAAACAGCCTATTATGGTGAGAATTCACGTGGAGAGGTATATATACTTGCAAACTATACATTTCGTTCAACAGAACGTTCGACCTTTTTTAAAATGCGAGTAGTTTAAAGTCTCTTTTATTTTATATACTAGTAAAATTTTCTAATTAATTAAACATAGTTTTAAAATGATTATTCTCGTTTGCTCTTATCATTTATATCGATACTTCCTGGTACATGACGTGACATACGGACCAGGAAATGTACACATGAAATAGACCAGATTAACCCTAAAAGTTCTGGTCCCCGTTACACAAACAATCTTAACCTAAGTTAGTAGTATAAAGGGTTAAAATATAGCAGTGGCTTACGACTGTCGTAGCGCAGAGATCGCTTTGGAAACAGTGCCATTTGGTCGCTGATAAGTCTGTGATGAAACAAACTCCACAGGACGATTCAAACATCAATTACGAACATCTTAATACTAAGATGGCTTTGAGGAATGGGGACCTGATGTTGTGTCGTGTTTATTTTCCAGTGCCATTTTATTATGCTTCCTTGGACGGCTAAACACCTGTTCTGTGATAACTTCTTAAAAAGAGCTCCTTCATGAGCTCTTTTAAATAAGTTACCACGGACAGGTTTTTAACGGCACACGGGATTCACATTTTAACATTCTTCTTACCAAACACTCAGCACTTGTGGTTAAAATATTTATAAAATATCTTTTTCCAGCGCTCTGAGGGTTACTGTTGAAGGATGAAATTAGGGCGTGTTTATTTCAAGATAACATCCGGGTCAACACGTCTGGAGTAGGGCCGGAATTTCCATGAAATAATACTACATTTATTTAGGAAAAGTGTCACATGACATTATATATATGTATGGACAGTGCCACATCATAATCTATATTAAGGGACAGTGCCACATCATATTCTATATTAAGCGACAGTGCCACGTCACACTCTATATGTCGGGACGTGCCGCGTTTTAGGAACAGCATCACGTTATGATCTCAATTAATGGACAGTGTCACGTTATAATCTCAATTTATGGACAGCGTCAGGTAATAATCTCAATTTATGGAGAGTGTCACGTACGTTATGATCCCAACTTGTGGACAGCGTCACGTTATAATCTTAACTTATGGACAGCGTCACGTTATGATCTCAATTAATGGACAGTGTCACGTTATAATCTCAATTTATGGACAGCGTCAGGTAATAATCTCATTTTATGGACAGCGTCAGGTAATAATCTCAATTTATGGACAGCATCACGTACGTTATGATCCCAACTTGTGGACAGCGTCACGTTATAATCTTAACTTATGGACAGCGTCACGTTATAATCTCAATTTAGGGACAGCGTCAGGTAATAATTCTCAATTTATGGACAGCATCACGTACGTTATGATCCTAACTTGTGGACAGCGTCACGTTATAATCTCAACTTATGGACATCGTCACGTTATAATCTCAACTTATGGACAGTGTCACGTTATAATCTCAATTTAGGGATAGTACCGCGTCACTAAATCAGTATGAAAGATGAACCAGTTATCCAGCGTACTGTTCTGCGAGGATACAATTGTTATTCCTTACTTTTTCCATTTTCACCACAGTGCTCATTATTTAAAATAAGGATTGACTGTATGATATTTTTCGGTTCATTAAGGTATTAATTTAAACACCGATTGTTGCGGATTCGTACGTAAATTTGCACATCGTTTTTTTAGATTCAACTGAAATAATCACACATTCTATCCTTATAATTGAAATCAATACAAATAGTACTAATGTTGAAAGAAACAGCTCACATAAGTGTGAGGGTTGTAAAGACTGTGAACATAATGGTATGTCAATTCTGCCAATCAAACTTGAGGTGGAAAATATGCATCGCATCCAGTTTTAACAACAGTATTTACATAAGTAAAGGTGTCTCACAATGAAATGAAGTAATTTGACAATTCGACACTCATTTTATTGATTATAACCTGTATAACAATATGGTTTTCAGACTTCACGAAATGAAGTAGACATCGTATTTGACAAACATCATGAAATAGCCTCTATATATTGAATCATATTCACATTATTAGAAGAATTAACCATCTTCCTTTACTTCTATATTTAGATAGCACACGCAGGTGTGTTCATTCACTAACGCTGCAGGTGTTCAGGTGAGAATGTGTTGTCGTAACCGCATCACCTGAATAGCCTACATGGTTACAATTTTTAACAGGTGTTGTGTTTACTTACCTGTAATAAGCCTGTTAACAAATCACCCTGACGTAAATGTCATCGACCTTGTCAAGAATTTAGCAAAGTCCAGTGCTTAGTGTATTTGATTACAAAACTAAAGGTCATGGGTTCGAGTCCTACAGGGGCATCAGTGTAATTCACTATGTTAGGAAACGTACCACGTGCAGTGAGGACAGCGTGTAATGCAACCTGGATAACCCACGCTATGACATCTCCCTTACTCTATGATGCAAACCTTGGAAACATTTCCCAGGGTTATGTCGATTATGAAGTTGCGTCATCGTCATTGTCATCCAATCAAATGCTAAGCACAGAAATTCTTGTGCATCTTTCAAACCAATCAGAATCGTTCTTTCAAACGAATAGGCGTCCTTAACCATTAACCCCGCACTTCCTGAAAGCAAAGACGTGCCATTTCATTGGAAGGCTTTTTTATTGACACGTAGTGTAAATCGACAAAATTCTAGCGAATGTTTCCAGGGTATGCATCGTAGAGTTAAGGAGATGTCATGGCATGGATTATCCAGGATGAGTGCAATGATGAAACACAATTTGTTCTCAGATATCAGTGGATACGGTGAATGGTGGGGAATGATTGTGACTAAAAGCGTAGTATCAGTATAAACGGGAACCAAGCCAGGACTTCCACAAAATAATGCAGTGTCACTGTTCAGAAAAATTATAAACGTTCACGTTATTAAAAAGATAATCAAGCAAAAGGAAATGAATGAATGAATGAATAGAAAATAAATATACCAGTGATGAGATCACTAACAAACAGTTTTCATGATCTTTTGTAGATTTGCGCTGATATATGCCTAGAGAGGTGTACATTGCGACATTATCTACCCCAACTCACCTCTACCCACCCCCCACCCACACCTTCACCCCCACCCACACCTTCACCCCCACATAATGCTAATTCGTACACAAGACAACTCTTTTTAACCATTAAAGTTTTTGAGATATATGTATTATTCTGTCCGATGTCTACCTTTTATGCTGTTGAAACCTATCCTGTTGTCATTTATTTAAAAGAGCTCCTACAGGAAAACATAAATATATGACCACAAAATAGGTTTTCACAGCAAAAATTGATTACATTTTATTAAGTTGTGATTAATAAATTCAAACATCTAAAGGTTAATCTTGGCTTAATATACACATCTGTATATATAGTAACCGTACATCAATATGTATCATCCACACATCCACGCCTAAACTCAACTGACGTTGTATGTCTAAACTACAGCTTGTATATCAACATGTATCATCCACACACCCACACCTAAACACAACTGACGTTGTATGTCTAAACTACAGCTTGAAAGTCACATAAATAAGAGTTAGAAAGGTTTAAGGCCAAGACTTGTTTAATTCTGGATTGTTTTAAATTCAAGAAAAAAAATTGTTTTGAAAGATATAACGTTAACATACATACCAACTTTATAAACATTTTTCTTTAAATTCAAGATTAAAATAAATTTCCGTTTCGCTTTTTAAATAACCCTTCCTTATCGCTGATAAACCTCAAAGTTTTATTTTGTGAATGTAAGTGTTTGGTGTCAACTTTTTCGACTTTATTCTATTAATTTGGATATCAAATTAAAGTTAAACATGTACATCTCCTTTCAACACATGCCGCCCACGCAGGTTTAACTTTTAGATTGCTTATTGGTCCTTCTATAAAGTGTGCCAAGTTGGGGAAGAGCAAGTGCAGTTTTAAGATTTCTTGGTGCCAAAAGTGTAAGTTTCGAAATGCTAAAATCGGCGTAAACTTTGCATTTTAAGTAAAATAAGAAAAAGAGTAGTTTACAAAGATGTTAGTATTTGTAAATCAAAGAACTTTCCCAGTGTCTGTATATCATGCCTTAGCACTGTTATGTTAAGACGTAATCACAAAGCGGTTTTACAAGGTAAAATATTAATAACCATGTCGATTTCTGTAACCATCTCACACCTTCACTGCCACTGAATTTACAACTTTATAGAAGTAGCACGTGTTTGCCTTGCTAATAAACTTACTTTGGGACCCGTTCCTCATAGTGATTTTAAGTTAAGTTGGTCATAAGTGATTTGTTAACGATTGCCCTGTGAAGTTGTTATTAGCATATGCTTATGACTGTCGTAACGCTAAAATCGGTTTGGAACCGGTGCCGAATGGCAAAGCAATATCTGCGCTACGACAGTCTTAAGCCAAAGCTTAAGTGTAGCACTTACTTAGCCTAAAATCGCTTTGTGGAACGGGATCTGGCTTTTTGCGCAATCAAGTCGTCTTCTTTTTTAAGTGATAATTGATTTTTTCGTTTTATTAAAAGAAAACACCTTCCGGGAACTAATATACTGCGCAGGTAAAGAATTAAACACTTGCAAACTGAGTAGGTCGTTATCTCGACAATAATCTCTTTCTGACGTCATTACAGGTAACTTGAGTAACATCATCCGGCTGTCAGCAAGATGTATATTATCACAGACATTTAGAAAGTATGTAAATAGTTTCTTGGAATTCCAATCTTACCTCTATTTTACATGTTATTTCATAGAAGGGGGAAAGAGTGTTGACCTTATAAATAAAAATTATTGTTGCACAGGCAAACTGTAAGATTCACACCGGTGTATTTGTTAACCCTTAGAGTTCCAAGTTCAGTTGTTTTCAGTTTCAATATCAACGTTCCCATGTAAGTAGGCTGTTGAAACCTATCCTGAGATAATTATGACAGGATATATTTTCAATAGCACAGGGTAGACATATAGTTGTAAATGTTACTAAAATGAGTTCGGCAATCTTAGGGTTAACATATTATTTTTCTTTGACATAACTCATGAAATGGCTAGATTCACTAAGTCTTGTAGACCAAAATTTATGTCTATGACATACTCCCTAGAAAAAATGTATAGAAATTATCCTTTGGAAATCTCATCAAACCGATAGAAAACCGCTGAAAAATTTCTAATCATTTTACCAGTGACTTCTTTTTCAATTTCCAGTTTTTCAAAAAACTGTATTTCCTTTTCTGAAAATGTGGAATAGTAATTCCTAGACTTGCTTATTTTATAGTCTGTCTACAAGGCTCTATAAACATTCCAAAGTCTTGGAGCAAATCTATAAGTCTTGTAAAATAGTACATGTAGCAGTGTTCATATACTAACCCTTTAAGTGTTGAAATTAGTTTAATTGGACATAAAACAGTTGTTTAAATGACGTGTAAAACACATTATCACAGGATAGATTTGACTTATGGCAAGCCGATGTGGGCTGTTAACAACTTAGTAAATATATTATTTGGATATTAAATTTAAATAAATTTGGATATTAAAGGACATTTTTTCGTTTTTTTATTTAATTGTTAGCATGGTGGTAACAGTAAAAAAAGAAGGGCTATTTTACGTGAAATTATCTGGTAAAATACAATCTATTTCATGCTTACTATTTATGGTGAACGAGCACCTTTTAGCGAGTTTTTATTGGCAAGGTTTGAGTGTTAGGCCAGTGAGGGCTAGGGGTGGTCTCTCTCTCTCTCTCTCTCTCTCTCTCTCTCTCTCTCTCGGTCTCTCTC
>JAULCD010056827.1:0-10655 GCA_032361085.1 Calliostoma canaliculatum | reverse complement strand
CCACCTTGTGCTGTTGAAAACCTATCCTGTGATAATTTGTTTAATAGAGCTCGTGTAGGAGCTCTTTTAAACAAATTTTCACAGAATAGGTTTTCAACAGCCTGTATTAGTTAGAATTTGAAAACTAAAATGAGCAAATGTTGTGCTCAGCACTTTTAGGGTTAAAGATGTTGCAATCCTTAATATTTCATGTTATACCATAGAAGTGTTTTCCACAGCACAAGACTGTCAGTTTTAACATGTATTTAAATCAATTCCGCAATTTAAGTGTGAACCCTCAAACCGCTAGTGGCGTCATGTTGATTTCAGTATCCAAAGTCCGACCCAAATGAGCTGTTGATAGCTTATCAAGTTGTAATTTATTTAAAAGAGCTTCTGAAGTTGCTCAAAACTAATTTTTTTTTAAAGAAGACTGTCCTGTTTAATAATTCTGTCAAGATGGAAAAAACTTAATTTGAAATCAAGGTCAGGTCTACACTCTAAGGATTAACAGTTTGGCAGCTGGAGGGCCGAGGGGGAAAAGTCTTTTAACTTCTATTCAAGCTCAATTCCATTACCTTAAAACAGAATTGAAAAGTATGGATTTTCATGTGAAGCGCCCGTAGCAAGAATAGTGATGATCGTTTAGTATCCTGTCATGAAATATTTAAGACCATTTTTTTTTCTTTTCCCAATTTCACGGTTTTTTTTAATGAATCCATAGATTTTATAGCATATTGTTAAAAAAGACACTGTTTTAGATTTTTACTAAAACTTTACTTTGTAACATTTTAAAGTTTTTCGTATCTAATAAACATTTAAATTATAACTTCATGAACATTTAAGAATTCACAAACTTTTTGAAACATAAAAAATACCCGATCTTGAATATTAAAAATTGCAAAGAATTAAATATTAATTTTAAAAATCCAACTGAAATTTATGAAATATATCAAACAATCTTGTTTAGCAATCACTAATTGCTCTATCTCATTAATTGACAGAAGCAAGGTTTTTGAAGTACAAGAATCGGTGCCAATGTCATCATCCATCATAGCTTATAATTTCCCTGTCGCGGAACATCAATCAGTAGATGTAATTGGTTACAACAATCTCCCACTTACTGTATTAAAACCATTAATTGTTTAGTCGTTATCTTAAAAGCATCACTTTTTGTACCAAAATAAAAACTTCAATCATGTAATGACAATGAAGATCAACATCTGTCAAAAATATTAATTAAAAAAAATTACTTTAATTGAATCGTAACAGTTTTGCATCCTTATCTAAACAATCATTGATTTTGCGAATCATTATGACAATGAATGTTTCAAACAAACATTATTTGATATTTATCCTGAATTGTTTATTTTAAAAGTATATACTTAACCCACAGAGTGTCAAGTTCAATGTTTGTCTTTCATTTTCCAAATTTCAGTCTTATAGGCTGTTGAAAATCTATCCTGTGATCATTTGTTTTAAAGAGCTCCTTCAGGAGCTCTTTTAAGCAAATGATCACAGGATAGGTTTTCAACAGTACAAGGTGGTCACAGTTTTAATTCCTACTGAAATCGAAAGGTTAAACTATTTACATCACTTTTTCCGAATATAATATAGGCAAGGTTGTTCGCTAGTGATCATCAATGTAGCTTTTTTGTTATGCATACTCCCCCTGCATATATGTTGATGATCTTATGAATTGCATTATTCAAAATCAAAGTGGCTGCCACAATACGAACAACTCTTGTGCAATAGGGAAAAAGGTTATGAAATATGGCCTTTCATTAAAATTCCCTCTGGAAGCTTTTGAATAATAGCAACGTTTATGAGTCGGGATAAGTGAAAATACGAGTTTGAGATACAAACATGATTTTATACTTTTTCCGACTCGCATTGGGCCAATGGGTATGGTTCACTAATGCCAAAATTGTGACCTGTGATCATGATAAATTATCAATCAAACAAATTTGATACTTTTTCTTTGATGAACCTCAAATATAAAATTTCTTTTAAAATAGGCTTCAAATGAAATGACAAGCCAAAAGTTTAGCTTTATCACACTATTGTTTGTCCCAGCCTTTCATCATCAAAAAAATTTAAAATCGCCTTATTGACAATTCTTTCATTAATCAGTTTTTCTTTTCCATTATCTTGTCTTCTGTAAAGTTTTGGAAGAGATGGAACCATTTTAAGAGAGCAAACATCTAGGGCCCAGTTCTACAAAGCTTTGTAAGACTAAAACATCTTAACTCATCTCTATTTTGAGAGCATTAAATGAGTAATGCCATCATAGTCTTGTAAGGGCTTTGTGGATTAAGACCGAAAGACTTAGATGTGTTAACTCTCATCTTAGCGCTCTCATAATAAGAGTGCTAAGATGAGAGTTACCACATCTTAGCCTCATGACAGCTTCCCAGAACAAGGCCCTTAGCCCGAGGACAGGACTTCAAGTCAATATAAAGTAATTCCAAAACATCTCACAAATACCCCCACCTCATAATGTCATCCCGATTGCTCAACTAAATAAGCTGCCCCAACTCCTCTTTCATCCCTTGCCATTATTTCCACCCAAGTTTGTTTTTTGTAATAACCTCATTCCGTTTCTTTCTCCCGACACGCTCCACAATATGATTTGGCCAGCAATGTTCACTGTGGTCATCTGCCGGTTAATAAGGCTATCAGACAGTTTGAAAACCCTGCTTACACTTCAGTAACATTCGGTTCAGTGGAAGCCTTTTAAAGTCAGCATTGGTTGTGGGAGGCGCTGGGACCCTATCAACTTATGTGTGAGGGAATCGGCTGATTGTGTTAGAAGTAGGCTAGATCAGTCCTCAACCAACAGTTCCATCAGAGGATGGCAGCAATGGTAATGAATTATGACTCTTTATGACCCTGTGTGCGAAATGTAATGTAAAACTGGAGAGGAAGCGATTTTAAATCGGCTTCGCATCTTTTTCTGCAGGTCAGGGTGTGTAACATGAAGACAACTTAAATTTTTAATTTAATACTCATCCTGAAAGCAGTATGAAAAGTGCTATTTTACTTAAAACTAACCACCTGCTGTTAAAAACTTATCCTGAAGTAATTTGTTTAAAAGAGCTCCTTCAGAAGCTCTTTTCAACAAATTACATCAGGAAAGGTTTTCAACTGTTTGTTTAGACTAAAATGTGGACACTAAAGCTGATACAGAGGTCATGCAGAGAAAAGATTAAGTTGGGTTTCCAAATTTTATCTCTTTTAAACTTAAGCCAGTGTAATATTTTAACACTTACGATCAACTTAGCCTAAGATCCCTTTGAGGAACAGGGCCCTGGACTAATGAGACTAGTCATGATGTCATTGCCTAATATTATGAGAATGCTAAGATAACGTCAAGCTTTCTCAGCCTCACATTACAAGACAAAAGTTAAGACGTCTAATCCTTATCCTCAATTACAAAACTTTTAAGATAAAAGTAAAATTGTCCCATCCCCACATTACAACACCACCAAGATAAAATTTAAGATGTCCCAGGCTCAAGAGAACTTCATGAAACAGGACCAAAAACATCATTTCCTGCAGGTTCGGACATAGCTGGAATATCCTCTGGGAATTAGAAGCAGAACTCAATTGAGATGCTATCACTCTGTAATAGTCCCTTGTGTTTAGTCTGCATCTGATAAAACTGATTCACATCATACTGTAACCAGCTTCCCAATATTTGCACAAAGTACTGCCCGATAGCATCTGGTTATTGAATAATAATTCACCAATCCCCAATAGAAGTATAGATAATCTCCTGGCAAACTCGAGATAATCCAGCCTTAAAGAGGCGACCTCAAGTTTCTGATGTCAGGGTTACGGCAGTCTTTCTAGAAGTAATGAACATATAGCCAGCTTACATGTCACTAAATCAATTATGTATGAAACTGTATGAAACGATACGACGTTTAAGCTTGTGGAAAGTGTTCTCCATGCATTGATGTACGCAATGTACCAAACGTAGGTCACATTTTATAATAGAAAGCAGCTTTCGTACTTGATGACTTTGGGACGAGGAGAAGTAAGTTATACTTTGGCTTGTTATCCTTGTTATGTCATTCAAGTGTCGGTCTCCTCAATGAATAACATATCCTTCAAGTATTTTCTTCCAAGGTTTTTCTTTTTCATATCTGTCTGAATTACATCTGAACTCTTAAAGTGCTGTTGGAATTGAATCTTCTTATTAAACAACAGTTACTTCAGGTATTTTCTTTTAATTTTTTCCACCCATCTGTCTAAATTACATATTAACTCTTAAAGTGCTGTTGGAATTGAATTTTGTAGTGGGATCGTTCCTCAAGGTGATCTTAGGCTAAGTTGATACTAAATAATACTAAAACTGCTTTGAGGAATGGGGACCTGTTGTGAAATTAAAAGTGCTTTTCAAGGGTTAATATCATCACAAGTGCAACTTTATATTTTTAAAAAAAAACACTTTATGAATGCTTGTTGAAAACGTATTCTTCAATAATTTGTGAAAAAGAAATGTGTTACTTTGTTACCTGTTTTTTATTTAGTGTTTCCTATGGTTTAATTTTAGTTTTAAAAAGTGACTTTTCAGATATGTTGTACTATACACAAATGTTTTGGAATTTATTTTTTCTAAATTATATACAATCAATTTCAAAACTTCCTATAAATGTTCAAAACTTTTTAGAAGTATTCTAAACATTCTTAAAATTTTCTACAATGCACACAAGTGTTTTATATATTTTGTAAAACACAATTACAATCACATTGAAATGTCCTATACCAAAAATTAGAAAATTATTGGAAATTCATAAAACTGTCTCAAAACTCTCTAGAAGTACCAAATACACTTTCAGTGCAATTTCATACAGCCTATTTGTTTTAAATCCCAGGAATAGGAATTGCTCTGGTTCAGACAGGAGGTCTAAGGTGAATAGATTCTATCTGACTGGTAATTGCTGTGGTTGAATCTGGAAGTTTCCCAATCTAACACAGGACAAACAGATTCGGTTTACAAATTTAAAAATTGACGTCAATTGTACTTTCTTAAAAAAAGAATCAAATGAACTTGGATTACAAGTGCCAAAATCGTAAACTATGCACTTTCAACAACAAAAAATCTTTTCAAATGTTAAAATTATTATAAATTCTGCACTTACCAAAGCAAAAAAGTTTTTCTTTGGAAAGTGCAAAGTTTATGATGATTTAGGCATTTGTGAACCGAGCTTATTAGTCGAGTGTGCTATAAGTTATAGCGTTATGTCTGAAGGAGACTCTCGTGACACGCGGGCCTGGGAGTTATAGGAAACACGTCAAAGTGTGTAAACGTGGCACTGAGATTATCATCAATGAGTAATATTTAACTTTCCGGTCGTGAAATTGACTTTAAGGACAAATATACTATTTCGCAATGATGTAAACTATCTACTGATTTCACAATCTCAGTAAAAACAGACATTTTGTTTTAGAATAGAGCAGCACAATGCGACAAAAGTTCTGGTTTTAATGAGATTTGACGATTTCTCCCTGTCTGTCTCACAATACGCGAGTTATATCAATAACTGTCGATGAATCGATGGAAATAGAAAAAGGTGAATGTTGTAATAAATCAAATAATTCACCGAAATCAATACCTGGTTATACTGCTACTGCTACTGCTACTGCTACTGCTACTGCTGCTGCTACTGCTACTACTGCTACTGCTACTGTTACTGCTGCTGCTGCTGCTACTACTACTACTACTACTACTACAGCTGCTGCTGTTACTGTGGTTGTAACTACTGCTACTGATATTGCTGCTACTACTGCTGCTGTTGCTACTAATGCTACTGCTATTACTGCTATTGCAACTACTACTACTACTACTGCTGCTGCTATTACTACTGCTGCTGCTGTTGCTGCTACTACTACTACTAATACTTACTACTACTATTACTACTACTTACTACTACTATTACTACTACTGCTACTACTACTGCTGCTATTACTACTGCTACTACTACTACTACTACTTACTACTACGACTGCTGCTGCTACTATTACTACCAATGATAAAAACAGAATTGTCTTACAAAAGAGTATTTTTATGTTCATGTTACCCTGCGTAATTACACCAGTTACAGAATAGCAATCAACAATGTTAAAAGAAACACTACAGGAACGCTACAGGAAACTATAAATTATTTATGAACTGTCACAATAAAACACTTACGTAAACATTAATGGTACATTCGAGAACGTGCCCGTAACACACAGCAACGATTGCTTTGGTAAGTAAGTTACACCATCGATCCAATTATTCAATAAAATACATGGAGTTAGGATTGAAACTTTTTTTCACAAAGTTTTTCGTTCACAAACTCTAAAATAGTTGTAAACTGTAGCATTTGTAACAAAACCATTGACCTAATGTGCATATAGCTACACGTTCTGGGCACTTGTTCCTCAAAGCGATCTTAGGCTAAAAAGATCGTAAGTAATGTTTTAAACAATGGAGCTGTTTATTATGAAAGGCTTAAGACTCGGGTAGCGCAGAAATCAATTTAGAACCGGTGCCGAATGGCACCGGTTCTAAACCGATCTCTTCGTTACGACAACCGTAAGCCAATGCTATATTTTAGCACTTACAAATAACTAAGCCTAAGACCACTTTGAGAAAAGTGGGCCAGAGCCTGACGCGACTTTCGTGAACCTCGGACCTGTGGACTACCGGAACCACGTCAACGTGGCACTGATGTGATAATCAGTGAGTAACGCTGAATTGTTCAGTCGTAATACTGACTTCAAGCCAGTACCTATACTATTTCGCAATATTGTAGAACTATATCACATGTCAATATTTATCGTGAAGATAACATGGATAGTTGTGAACTAAATCTGTGTGCGGTGCCAGTAATAAGGGGTAAAATGCACAGACTTATGACTACGCTTACCAGTCACTTACAGTCATCGGATATGTTGACAATACAAAAATAACTTTAAAAGTACCCAAATTAGTAAAATGTATATAATAAATAGACTATTTCATGCTGTTTGTCAAATACGATGTAATTTTATCTCGTGAAGTCTCAAATCATATTCAATCGTTGCTTCGCAACTCGTGTAAATATAGTTTTTAAATAAAGACTTTATTCGATGAAATATACATCTTATTTGACAAACAGCATAAAAATAGAAATTTCTTCTATACATGCTAAAATAAATAAAAGTAATATTTAGGCAACACACTTATTGCGCTATTCGTCATCTCCGTCAACACTGTGGTTGTAGGTCCTGATTGCTTCAGTTAGTAAGTTGCATCATCAATTCCATCATCCAATCGAATAGTTAGGACAGAAACTTTCTCGCAAGTGAAACCTAATCGAAAATTTTACTTCTCACCTTATAAAGCTATAAATAGAATTAGTTTTTTTTTATTCATATAAACACAAATATCCTGTGGTAATTTGTTTAAAATAGCTCATGCAGGAGCTCTTTTAGACAAATTATCACAGGATAGGTTTTTAACAGCACAAGGTTGTCACAATTTTAAGTTCTATTAACTCACCAGTCAAAGGGTTAAGTATATGTTTGATTTGTGTTTTTTTAGTGCAGCGCAGTTGCAATCGAAGTAATTGCGGTTTGTCCAAGATGTGTATTTAAATGCTTGTTTAATGGTGAGTGTAAAAATAAATGGACATAAAATAAAATTAATCCGTTGCTTGACTAAATGTATGAACAGCGGGAGCATTATTCACACCCGGCTTCTCTTCATTGTCTCGTCATTCGCAAATTAATTACAGCGCCATGCTACTTGAAAAGCTGTTACCGTGTTTATTAAAACTCAACTGTCAGGACAGATCCCTGAACCAATGACACCTGATCACCAAACACGTGTTGACCACTCGAACTGACCCCTCAACGTGAAGGTGACCAGTCGAGCACGTGACTCCTGTCCAGGAAACGTCGCGCAACCCAGAGCACGTGCGGACAAACGCGACACGTGCTTCTGTGGATTAAAGCAGCGGGTGTCCGGCTAAGAGACCAAAGGCAGTGGTCACAGCTTGTCCTAATGCTGATAACATGCGCTGCAGTTTAAGAGAAGGTCGAATGGCTGGTCAACAATGCCCGATTAATATCTCATCGAGATTATGTTGTATTGATGTAAAACAGTAAAACGATACACTTTAATTAACAAAGTTTATGTTTTGTGATCCCAGGTTCTTAATTTACTTGATAGGATCAAGGCACGTGCGAAACAACGCCTACAAGATGTTGTTTATTGTCGACTTGCACGCGTGTGTGAATTATATGTTTTTCTTTATTCTTACTGTAGAATAAGTAAAAATACCAATTGTCACATAAATAGGCCGAAAAAAATCTACCCTGTGATAATTTGTTTAAAAGAGCTCCTAAAGGAGCCCTTTTAAACAAATTGCTACAGGATAGATTTTTAATAGGAGTGAATGATTACAGTAGTACTCTTTGAATAAATTACCATAGGGTAGATGTTCAGCAGCACGAAATGGTCATGGTAGGTTTGAAGGACATATTAAAAAAATTAGGACATATTTTTAACATTCTTAAAATTATCAAGACTAAGGTATCGTCTTTTCATTTTCAAATAATAATCTGGTACATTAGTCACCATTGCTTTAATTATGCTACACTACACTAGCCGCGAACTTCAAATAATTAAAAAGCTACACATTTTTATACTTAACAAAATATGAAGATATGAAAATCAACTCCCTTTTCTCTGTAAAAAACAAGTTCCAGCTAATAATTTAATTTCTGCTCAGTGAAATTGTTTGGTATAGTTCATTGAGTAAATTTCTATGGTTTAATTTTACTTGCGAAAATTTTTCTGTTGGAAGCATATGATTGAATGATGGAGACAATGACACATTTCCTCAATGAAATATATTAGCGAATGTGTCCATTGTAAGTAGTGTATTGGAATAGAGAAATCACATCCTTTGAACTCAAAGGGCTAACATATTTGCAAAACCATATGTCGAACAAAACGATTATATCGTTTGAATCATATCACAACTAACAATGACGATAACAAAACCACAAACAGCCCAAACAATTATTCAAACAAAAAAGAATTAAACCCAAAATCAAACAAAAATAATATGAAAAAATATGTTAAAAGTATAAAATGAAATAAAATTAAAACAATACAAGAATAAAAAACACAAGTTTGAAAATAAGTTTACACGGTAAAGATAATGATGTTTTGGTACTTATTAATATTGTCATTGTTTGTTTTATGTGTATGTGTGTTTTTTAATACAAGAGAAGATAGAGCTGATGTAAAGCTTAAGCGCCATCGACGAAGTTGTTTGGAAATATTTACTTAGAGTGGAAACATCAATCATAATCATTTTTCCATCACGTGTCAAATTTAAGCAAGCCGCTTTTGAAATAAAACAACATTTACTGCAATAATAATTAATAACACGATGATAATGAACATTTATCGTTACTCAGTTGCCGATTCCCCAAGGGAAGTCTGTAGACGCCAGGAGTCACTTTCAATACTGATTACAGCAGACTATTACCCTAACAACTGATATAACTTCAATAGAGTTATTGTCTCGCCAGACTGCCCAGCCACGCGTTAATTGCCGAGATAAATCACGTGATTAAAAGGGAGTATCCGCGAAGTAGACATGCTGGTTACGACAAATTACTCTCAATTTTCCACGGGTTAACATTCTCCCCTAAACATAGCACTATCGGGACCACATCTGACAAAGACTTGTGATATATGTTCTGAAGCGAGCCGCAGTCACATTTCAACTGACAGCTTGATGTTTAACAGAGATGAGGCGATGTTCACAAGTTGTTAGGAATATAGCAGCACGATGAAACGAGCTCATCAAAGTCGTTTTAGAGTGTATACAATAATTACTAGTTTTCCCCCAAATAGCACTTCGTTTCTAAACAATCCAGGTGTTTTTAGGACCAGTGTCTCCTTCCATGACTTCCATGAAGCTCTCGTAAGACTAAGACGTCTTAAGTTTCATTTTAGTGGTCTTGTTCTATAAAGCTTTCAAAAGGTCAAGACGTTTGATTTTTCATCTAGTTGCTCAGAGCCCTATTCCTCAAAGCGATATTAAGCTAAGTTGATCGCAAGTGCTACAATATATAACATTGGCTTACGACTGTCGTAGCGCAGAGATCTAAAAGTTAAATTGCTTTAGCCTTACGATAGCTACAAGAGCGTTAATACTAATGTTAAGATGTCTTAGCGATGTCTTACGAAACGCTGATATGAAGGTTGAGAATGAACAATGGAGGTATTCTGTGCATATCAACTTCTTTATTGCAATTTATGCGACGTTTCAGTGTAGATACTAACGCCGTTATCAAGCAAGTGAAGGTTGAGAATGCTTAGCCTGTTAAGAGTTACAAGAGCGTCATGAAGAAAGTAATGACGTCTTAGCCTGTTGAGAGTTACAAGAGCGCCATGATGAAAGTAATGACGTCTTAGCCTTACGAGAGTTACAAGAGCGCCATGATGAAAGTAATGACGTCTTAGCCTGTTGAGAGTTACAAGAGCGCCATGATGAAAGTAATGACGTCTTAGCCTTACGAGAGTTACAAGAGCGCCATGATGAAAGTAATGACGTCTTAGCCTGTTGAGAGTTACAAGAGCGCCATGATGAAAGTAATGACGTCTTAGCCTTACGAGA
>JAULCD010056716.1:0-12116 GCA_032361085.1 Calliostoma canaliculatum | reverse complement strand
TTTTCAGCTGCAGTAGATGATACAATGTTATTTTTTGTCATTATGACAATAAAAAAGATAGGGTCGGCACCCATAATAGAGGCACGGTCGAGTAATCGGAACCACAATATACTATTTTTTGGGCCTTACTGTTTTAAGTATTGTCAAAATTATTTTAAGTCAAATCCACTTTCCTGAGTGTTCATGTCCCGCATGGTCAGAAGACAACTTCACATTAGGTCGCTTAGCCATCCATGGTATGCCCACGGCAAGCGCCTGCTCAAAACCTCGCTGCAGGACAAGGGTTTGTTAATCTTCATTATGAAACATGTACACACTGAACTTAAGGTTGTAAAAGTAAACTCAAATATTTAGGGCTTTCTGATCTTAAATGCAATCTGAATTTAAGATCATAAAACAATATAGTGGGAGATTTTAATCCTGTAGTTTTGCCGATGTTCAGACACTAGCAACTGAAACACAGCACCTTTAGTCTGGGTCAGGTCAAGTAAAATGTATTTACTAAAGCAGCAATTTGCTCGACTGAGTCAGCTGACATAGGAGAATGACACATACTTGGGTTTCACACATACCAGGGTATCAAACGTACCAGGGTATCGAGTATCGTGATAATATTTAAAATGTTAATGAAATCAGTTTAGAAGGTACACAGATAAGATCCAGGGTGAATACTCTCAACATTTCTGATTAAATGGTTCTGGGTTTGTTGTTGTACTGTAAACTTTAGGCCAAATAAAAAAAGTGTTGTGGTTCCGATTACCCGACCTTGCCTACAATACATTTGCGGACCCTAACTTTTTTTTTATTATCATAATGAAAAAAACCTTACCCAAACATTGTATCATCACCTGCATCTGAAAACCTGAGCACAACATTTACTCATTACAACTGATACAGCCTGTTGAATACCTATCCTGTGGTAATTTGTTTAAAGGAGCTCCTACAGGACCTCTTTTTAAACAAATTATCACAGGATAGATATTCAACAGCACAAGGTGCTCACACTTTTTAAGACTGCCCGAAATCCACTCGGCACTTTATAGAAAATAAAAATTCAATAAAAAATTTAAAAATTCCCGACCGACCTACCCTAAATTTTAAAGATATGTAATCGGAGCCACAACATTTTATTTTTTTTCGCTTTAGGGAATCGATTTTACAAACTTGATGTTTAAATTTGTGAAACTCAAAGGTTTTCACTGCACCATTTACTCGTTAAATCTCAGGACTTGATCTCCTCCCCCTGAATGAATTCTAGTCTGCATGAAACCGGCACCTAGAAGTGCGAACACAACTCCACCTTCCTCTGGTTGTGACGGATAGCTTCAGTTAGTCCAGAGTTTATAAATACACACGGTAAACTTTGCAATAATATGTACCCGTCATATTTTTATATTGATGACAGAATAAAAATATGAAATCATATGAAACAGTGTTGTTGTTTTTGTTAAGATTATTAAACGGTAAAGGTCCATGTCATTGGGGAGGGTCATGAAATAAAATACCCATCTTTGGGGAGGGTCATGAAATAAAATACCCATCTGTGGGGAGGGTCATGAGCATGCACGTGGGGGAATGTTAGATTGTTTAATACAAACACCACAAAACTCTGTCTTCTTGTTACAAGATGGGGTGGGTCAAAGTCATCAATATCCCCCGCAATGGTAAAATATGAATGCAAAGTTTCGCTGAAAAACATTGAACGGTTTTAGAGTTCTGCTCCAGAAACGAAATGCACCACTTTTTTTTAGACAAGTCCAAACAAAGAAAACTAAAAATCACAAAATTTCTAAAACAGCAAAAGGCACGCTTCAGCACCTAATGGGTCTACCTGCAAAGTTCTGTTAAAAAAATATTGCATGTTTTTTTAGTTCTGCTCTGGAAACTAAATGAAACTCCAATGTCCAAACTGTTTCCATGGAAACTGAGCGAGTGAGTTATTGTTTAGCGCTGTTTGGGCAATATTTCAGCCATTAACGGTGATCCATGGAAACTGAGAAAAATAGAAATCACAATTCCCAAAATAGCAAAAGGCACAGTCTTAGCACCTTGTTGATTTACCTGCCAAGTTTTGTTAAAAAATACTGAATGTTTTTGTTATTTCTGCTCCGGAAACAGAATGCACCCCTTTTTTAAATGAGACAAATAAAAAATTTAAATTTCCCAAATAGCAAAAGGTACTACTTCAGCAGCGGATTGATCTACCTACAAAGTTTTGTTGAAAAATAGTAAACGGTTTTCGAGTTCTGCTTTGGAAAAAAAGAATTTGCACAGATGCACAAATGAAGAATAATAAACGACTGGTCCCTTATTCACGAAAGCAAAAACTCATAGCCACAAACTTCTTAACCATTAGATAAAGACGATGCTTTCGATAAGAAATTCTCTGCCCCAGCACAATGCGACAATGTACCATATTTGTGTACAAGCAAAAGTCTCATTTTCCCCCAAGATTAGTGGTGCCGAGTGCAAAACAATTGGTCAGTGACGAACACTGGACTGTGTATGGGAGAGATTAATGACATATTGTGAAAATTTCTTAAAAAATGACCTCTTAAAATTGGGGGTTTTTTTAACAGGAAGAAGTAAAGACTGCAAGCTTTCTCCCGATATTACATGCAAAAGTTGTAAGGCGATGTATGTTGCTAAGTTTATAATTTAAAAAAAAAAAACGACAATCAAGTTATTAAATCATTTTTTATTCATAAAATGTACACATATGAACAAATATCGCACTGTGTTATATGCAGTGAATGTTCTAAAAATAGCAAAACTCAATATTGACCTCAAAGCAAAATTGATATTTTCAGGGTGCCGCATCTTTCTTTAAAAGAACTCTGAAAAGATTAAAAGTCACCACAGCTGATCAGGTTGAAAGTTAAGACTTGGCATCATGGGGTAAACTTGGATGACAAGGTTCGGTCCTTTGTATACACTGAAGTAAATGTATACACGGACAAGACAAACTAGCACTCACATAACTAAATGTACAATTATTTACAAATTTACTTTATGTACTGTTAAATGCAGACCTGGTATCCTCTCGTGTATTTACATCAAGTAACAACTGTAATATCAAAGTAGTAAAACCTCAGCATATGTACAAATACAAATGCAGTTCTACAAAACTACAAATGCAGTTCTTGTCAAAAGTTTGTGAATTGTTTCATGATCATTCAACACCGATCAATATAAAGTAAGACAAGAATACTTGGGTCTACCACCAATCAAAATGAAGCAGGATTTTACCTCACGCAAAACCCTGCGTCCTATACGCATTAAATTTAACAAAGGAGGCAAAAATATTAACGTGAGCGTCCGAAGGGACGCAACAAAACCACAAAATCGGCGTTGTTGCTGGCGATTGTCGTAGTGCAGTGATCGTTGCGCTACGACAGTTGTAAGCCTATAATAAGAAACAACTCCACAGGACATTGTTTCAAAAATCACTTACGATCAACTTAGCCTAAGATCGTTTTGAGTAACGGGGCCCTGAAAAAAACTTTAAAGAAACTGTCAGAGTGGGATCCCCAAGTCATAGCCTGGGACCCCTAATTTTTTTAGTTGGGAGAGTCCCAGGGACTCCTAAATTTATACGTTAAGGTAAATCCCTGATGAAGTATCTCTAAAGTTTTGTGATTCACTCAAAGGCGAGATCTTTCTTTTTACACTGTCCTGTGAACTTTTAAGACCTAGGCACACAGTCGAATGAGTTTGTTGGTGAACTAGCGAGACCTAGGCTAATAGTCGAATGAGTTTGTTGGTGAACTGGCGAGACCTAGGCACAGTCTGGCGAGTTTGTTGATGAACTGGCGAGACCTAGGCACAGAGTCGAATGAGTTTGTTGGTCACGATGAGGAAGTCTTCGTCCTGCAACTCCTTGAGGGCGTCGTCAAACATGTCTCTTGTGATGGGCTGCAATAGAAACACGGCATTACTTCACATTCACATGCTACTGAATATACAAGGATACAATGAGCCAGAGTCTTACAGATTGTCATTTCTATTAGCTTGATCGGCAGAGAGCGTACAGGATATGTTCCCCACCCTGGTTACATTGTAACTGTGCATGTCCACCATGCTACCTCTGTTCGGCAATATTGGTCTAACGTCTCCCTGTCGATCTCAACTGTTAGGTTGTGAGAGAAAGCTGCTCTAGTTTAGGAACCTTTGGGAGTGTTTTTCACTTAGGTTATAGGTATATAGGATACAACTAGCTGTGAGGATTCATCACAAGCACTGCAGCATTACAGGCCAGTTTTCTCTTTTATGAACTATTGGTTTAACTATATGTTCCATTAGGATAATACTATCTGAAAAAGTGAATATTCTATCACTTTGCTTGGTTGAGTCCGGTGGGTACTCAACCACGCAAAGTAATAGAATATTCACCTTTTTCAGATAGTATTATCCTAAATATAACACAATGTTGTGTTTGTCAATGTTGTATGAGTACTTACAAAGTCGGACTTCTCTCTGAACTCCTCGTACAGTTTGCCGTGTTTGAGCGTGGGGATCTTCCCCTTGGCCTGGATCAGCTTTTTCAAGACCTGCGCGATCTCCGCCTTCCGTTTCCGCGCGGCTCCGCTGATGCCTGTCGTCAAGATGGAGATGTCGATCTTCCCGGTGGAAGGATCCACGGCGGCCTGCTTCAGTGCCTCCTTGTACAGTCTGCACAAGATGGAGAGTATTAGTTGTGAGGATTGGGCTGAACTAGAACTTTCAGGGTGTTTTTATTTTTACAGAACTTAAAACTGACCACTTCATTCTATTGAAACTTATCCTGTGGTAATTTAGTTTAAAACAGGATAGGGTTTTAGCAGCCTATTTTTTATATTAGGATTTGGACATTGAAATAGGCGTGTTTTACATTTAACACGTTTAATGGTCAGTTCTTAAGATGTGCTAAACACTTGAAGATCCCATTACAGGAATTTTGCGTCCCATACGCAGATTTACGTGTGCGTCCGAAGGGACGCAACAAAACCATAAAATCAGTGTTCTTGCTGATTTTTAGATCTGTCTGTCAACCATTACTGACATCCTAAAGCCACATGCCAAATTTGGTTTTTCTATCTGTAACATTTTCTGATAAAATTGTTCCCTATTATCTCGGGCGAATGGATGCAAGGACAGATGGATGTCAAGCCTATATCTCCTGTCTACTTCATGGCGGGGGGGATAATAATGTAACACACATCACAACACTTGGTTCAGTAGTACGGTACGACAATACAAAACTAGACATCACAACACGTGGTTCAGTAGTACGGTACGACAATACAAAACTAGACATCACAACACGTGGTTCAGTAGTACGATAGTCTAAACGAGACATATTGCACATCAGCTTACCTTCTGGCTTCCTCCACATCTGCGACTTCGACGGACTCGGAGAGCCTCATTCTGGCATGAGCTTCTGCCATTCGAATTAGCGACTCAAGCTGACGTGGGTAGGCAGAGACCTGCCCTCGACTGCTGCCGACCTTTCGCATCTCCACGTACGCCTGGATGAAAGCCTGCCCAGCATCCTCGTCTATCTTGGGGTGGACGTAGCTCTTAGCGTACGTGATGTAGTCCTTCAGGATACTCATGTCCTGGAGGGAAACAATGTCAGGGATCAAGGCCATTTTACCAGTGGGGTCAAGGCTCTTTTTACCTACCGTCAGAATGCCTAAACGTATGGCAACATTTTATAAAAGTACATTTATCAAATTTAAAGGGCTTATTTGAATGCATACATCTAACATCATTTTATTAGAAGTCCTTTTTAATCTATCTGTAAAGAAATTTATATGAAGCATATATTCCTCAGTAAATTTGATGGATGATACTAGTTTCAACAAAACTTGTTGATTTTAATAAAAAAAAAACAAGAACACAGATCTAACCCCCATCTACTCGACTTGACCCTGATCTACACAACCCTGATCTACTCTTCTTGAATCAGAATTTACTCGACCTTGATCTACTCTATTTGACCCGAATTTCCTCGACCTGACACCAAATCTACTCGACCTGACCCCAATCAACACGACTTGACCCCGATCTACTCGACTTGACCCCGATCTACTCGACTCACCAGGTGGTCCTCCTGTGAATCCTCAGGACTGCGGAAGTAGAGAGACACAAGATGGCCGGCCAGGCGGCGGTCGTACAACTCGTCCTGTGGGTCCAAGATCAGGAAGATCAGGTCAAACCTGCAACAGTTAAGGTCAAGGTCAACAGGTGCATGTACAAAACATCTACACCAGTTATTTTGTTACAATAAAAATATTAACATCCCTGCTGAAAAATTTAGTTAGTACAGATGAAAAAACTAATCAAATCTAATCAAAATCAACCACATCACATTCTGCATACAATTCTTATCCTAGAGGAAACAAGTTTGAGGTCGACCAAAACATTTTGTATCACGACGTCAACTTCCTGCTAGTTCTTCGAATCTACACACCCCTGATAAATGTGTCATTGGGTAAAAACTACTTTGTTGTAATGTTTGTGACTTGTGGCAGAGTATAAAAACGATTGTTATATTACATTTACGATGTTGTGTGGAAACATGTTTCCAACATTTTGTCAAGTTGATATTACAAGTCGATCGGCATTCGCCGTGTAGAAAGCACTAAAAATCAATGAAAATTTCTCCACATTCGTATTTTTTCCATCAATTTCACCAGTTATTTGATCGATAATCATTCCGGCAATACGCGTAATGCGCCACTGAAAAGACCCTACTTTTGCGAAACTTCCCCAGGTGCGAGTCTCAGGGAATATCTATTTTAGTTTCTTGGGCCAATCCCGAGTCAGACAATTGCGCATCAGCGGTGGCATATGGATCCCGGATATGTCCATGAGCCACACAATAAGGGTTAATATTCTCAAGTATTCAACCACTTCATTCAATGTTTCATTCACAATTGCCTCATTTTCGGGATAAATCTATCAGCATAAAATGCTAAGATCATCTTTCTAATCATGGGCAGTAACTTCATTCACACCATCTTACTATAAAAGCATTAGAGAAGCTAAACATGTATTTTATAACTTATGCAAGTTTTAGACAGGTAGACAACTAGACAGGTAGACAACTAGACAGGTAGACAACGAGACAGGTAGGTTTGTACCTGGACAGCAGTGTGTGGGGCAGCAGGATGTTCTCGGTGATGGTTCTGTTCTTGTTCCACTGAGAATCGACAGGGTTGGCTGCTGCCAGGATGGACGTACGAGCGTTAAGAGAACAGATGATGCCGGCCTTGGCGATAGACAGGGTCTGCTGCTCCTGGAGAACAAACACAAGACAGATGGAGAGTGGGTACTGTTGTATGGGGACTGTTGTATGGAGACTGTTGTATGGAGACTGTTGTATGGGGACTGTTGTATGGAGACTGTTGTATGGAGACTGTTGTATGGAGACTGTTGTATGGAGACTGATGTATGGAGACTGATGTATGGAGACCGTTGTATGGGGACTGATGTATGGGTACTGTTGTATGGGGACTGTTGTATGGGGACTGTTGTATGGGGACTGTTGTATGGGGACCGTTGTATGGAGACTGTTGTATGGGGACCGTTGTATGGGCAAATCAAATTTGTACACTTAATTTGTATAAAAAATTATGTCTTTTTTCATCTGTAATTGCTTGATAGTAGGTATATCCTGGGACCTGTTCAACAACTCTCAGAAGCCCAAGACATTAAGAAAACACTAAGATAAAAGTCAGGCGTTAAAGACGTCTTGGCTCAAAAATAGTTCTCAGTTTACACTAGCTGTGGGGAGCAGGATTGTTGTCTTCAAACCTACCATGACTTCATGCAGGATTGATCGAGTGCTGTCGTTCATCTTGTCAAACTCATCAATACAACACACTCCGTTGTCACTCAAAACAAGGGCACCACTGAAATACAATAATAAACAACGTAAACAAAGTAGTAAATCTGACAACATTTTAACAAAACTCAAAACACAACATCCTGTAAATCTTTTTTTTCTGTGACATTGTGATTATTTAGAGATTGACACCGAACACTATCACAAACTATACAAGAGATGAACTTCTTACGTCTGGAGCACAAGCTGTCTCGTCCACACTTTCACAAACTATACAAGAGATAAACTGCTTACGTCTGGAGCACAAGCTGTCTCGTCTACACTTTCACAAACTATACGGGATGAACTGCTTACGTCTGGCGCACGAGCTGTCTCGTCCACACTTTCACAAACTATACGGGATGAACTGCTTACGTCTGGAGCACGAGCTGTCTCGTCCACACTTTCACAAACTATACGGGATGAACTGCTTACATCTGGAGCACGAGCTGTCTCATCCACACTTTCACAAACTATACAAGAGATGAACTGCTTACGTCTGGAGCACGAGCTGTCTGGTCTCGGGGTCCTTGGTGACGTATGCGGTGAGACCGACCGCGCTGGATCCTTTCCCCGACGTGTACTGTCCTCGTGGCACCAGGTCGTTGACGTACCGCAGCAGCTGAGACTTGCTCGTACCCGGGTCGCCACACAGCAGGATGTTCAGTTCAGATCTGCAACATCAATTACAAGGGCTGCAGTTTTACATTTGGCCAAACAAAACAAATGTTGTGGTTCCGACCTTGCCTACAACATAGGTGCTGACCCTAACTTTTTTTTTTACCATAACGACAAAAAATAACATCTACTGCAGCTGAAAACCTATTTTATCTTATTAACACTTAAAGTGTTGAGCACAACATTTAGTCACTTTAGTGTTCAAATTCCAGCTGATACAGGCTGTTGAAAACCTATATCCTGTGGTAATTTGTTAAAATGAGCTCCTGCAGGAGCTCTTTTAAACAAATAATCACAGGATAGGTTTTCGTTGGCACAAGGTGGTCACAGTTGTAAGATAGGCTGAAATCCACTCAGCATCATAAGGGTTAAAGTTTGATATTTAAAAAAAATATTTCAATAAAAAATTCCCGACCGACCTCAATTACAAGGGCTGCAGTTTTACCTTTGGAAACCAAATCATTGACCAAGTAACAGAGGTAGCGACAGGCTAATGAAACAGCTCCCCCAATGTTTTAGTGACCTGGGCCCCGTTCCTCAAAGCGAACTTAGGCTAAGTTGATCGGAAGAGATTTTTAAAACATTGTCCTGTGGAGTTGTTTCTTATCATAGGCTTATGACTGTTGTAGCGCAGAGATAGATTTTACAATCAAATTAGACTAAAATTGCTTTGAGGAACGGGGCCCTGGTTTAAATTAGGTTGAAGCATAATGGCGAATCAGTGAAACAGCAACCTGGATGTTTCAGCAGGTGTCGTGTTGACCTAAAGATATCTTAACTGCCCTGAATCACAGATGAATGAAAGACAGAATCCTGAATCACAGATGAATGAAAGACAGAATCCTGAAGTAAGGTATATGAGCACTGCACAGTACACAAGTTAAGGTAAACTTTAAAGTTGTATAATTTTGGACAATTAAAAATCAATGGTATTTGTCAGAATATTAAAATTTACTTTTTGGAAACTAATCAATATATTTTACAGATTTTTAAAAATTATTTAATTTTTAATATCGGGAAAGAACAGTTTGTTCAATGCTGGCACTGAATGTACCTGAATTTGCCTCGGCCAGCACTGGAGAAATCCTTGCGACATCCACCGAACAGCTGCAGTAGGATGCCCTTTTTAATGTCTTCATTCTCGTAGATACTTGGAGCTGAAAACCATTATATTTTAGTTCAGGATTTCTTGGATGTCAACTTCTGGTTTGTTCGTAAGTTCACAAGGTTTTGGGGCATATGCTTGCTCCTTCATCAGGTGAATGATTTTTTCTTTAAATTTTATTTCAAGGATATTTTTATTTTTCAAAAACTAAATTAATGGTGTTATTGCTGCAATTTTGGGTTTTTTTACATTTAAATGTAGAAACATGCACATAAACTTATACATTTTAATGTAGAAAGACATATTTTAACAAATCCTATTTAAAAAATATGAAAACATATCACTGTTGTACATGTACTTATACATTTAAATGTAGACATATTAGTGAAGAATATGATATATGCCACAAGGCAGCTCGTGTGCATGAGTGAGGCTCCACACGAGTGGGAATAATTACGACTTAATTTTTCAGACAATCAGGGATTATAGTCTGCTTTCTTACCATAATCAGGTAGTTATGGCTAAAGTGTTTGATTCTGGTAAGGTAAATTTACTGCTGTACAGTACGAAGCAACTCACCAATAGCTCGGGCTAATCTCTCGTAAGCATCAGATTTCTTGGACAATTCTTTTATCAGCTCAATTCGCTCCTCAGGGAATCGGGCTTCACCTCTACAGGAAGAGAATTTAAAGAAATATTTCTAATTAATGTAAAAAAGTTTAAATAAACCTCTTCTTTTAAATTCATGTGATACTGACCATGTATGTTCAGATTTATGTTTTATTTCAATCTTAACTTGAAGACATGGTCATCAATATCCCCCGCCATAATGTGTCGTATTTACAAGTTGGCAACAAGTTATACAAATAGAAATAAAGCATCATTCTTACATGAATGGTAGGTATTATGCTATTATAATCAAATACAAGTTTGTTAAAATTAACAAGTTTCTTTTTTTGAACTCTATTGGAGGCATTCATGTCCGTAAACCAAACACAAAATTACGAATTTTTTTTATCTGAAACAGTTTTTGAGAAAGCCTGTTCCAGTGGAAATTCCACCCACAAAATTTATTTTTTTAAAAGTAACAAGGGGACTAAACAGTTCCTATTTTTTAACTTCGTCTAGGTGTTCATGTTGAACTTCGTCTAGGTGTTCATGTTGAACTTCGTCTAGGTGTTCATGTTGAACTTCGTCTAGGTGTTCATGTCCTAAGCACATGCAAAATTTGTTTTTTCTATCTGTAACAGTTTCTGAGGAATTTGTTCCCCATTGGGGAAAAATGCAGAGTCCAAACAAATGTAACAAGGGCCATAACTCTATAAAACTTTTAAACTTATCTTGGTATTCATGTTCTAAAGCCACAAGTAAAATTTCTCACCAATATAAACCATCAACCTGAACCTGCAAAAGTAACAACCACCATGCCAACTTACCCATCCTCATCAGCGTCCCTCAATCTCTTGGCGTCCAGTTTACGGAAGTGCACGGCGTCTATGTGGGTCTTGTACACAGACTTCACGTTCCTCATCTTGGGGTTCACTCGAAGGGGCGTGGCGCGGTAGATGCCAGTGATGGTGATCCGGTCCCCGGCCTGCACCTTGTCCACCAGATCGTTGTGCGCGTACAACACCAGCGTGTGGGGCGTCTGACCCGGGGGCATGTCCTCTGTAACACAGGAGCATAGTAGAACAACAGGAGCATAGTAGAACAACAGAAGCATAGCAGTGATTGAAACTAACTGTTTTCATCCACCAGTCCTAAAAATAATATATAGAAAGTACCCAGAAATTAGAATATTCTACTAGTCCTCAGGATACTTTATCTATTGGGCACTTTGGCTCCGGCCGTAGGACTAGTGCCAATTTATATTCCTGCATAGTAGAACAGCAACACCTGGAGCTAAAGAGTTTACCTGGAGCTAAAGAGTTTACCTGGAGCTAAAGAGTTTACCTGGAGCTTAAGAGTTTACCTGGTGATTCCTGCAGCTTGATCATCTGTTTGTCGGTGAACTGTGAGCGGTTGTGGACGAGGGTGTATGAGTGGTTGGTGTTGCAGTTCTGACACAGCGTGGGCTCTGCGATGCGACCTCGGTCAATCTCCACCGTCTGAGTGTTGGCACACACGTGGCACTGGAAGAACGCCTCGCGCATCTCGGGAATCAGAGACGACAGACGGATCACCATCCCTCCAATAGTCAGCAGCTTGTCAATATCTGCACACAAACATGGCGCAAATATGAACTTCACTTGTAAACTAGCTTGGGCAAAGTGGTCGAATCTGCACTCACTCTCTATTGCTACAGTAATGAACTCACCCTCTATTGCTACAGTAATAAACTCACCCTCTATTGCTACAGTAATAAACTCACCCTCTATTGCTACAGTAACAAGCATAAAAGTAAGCGGAGCTTACTAATACCCCCGACCCGCCAAGTTCCGCAACTCGATTCGTGCCTTAATA
>JAULCD010056605.1:0-12116 GCA_032361085.1 Calliostoma canaliculatum | reverse complement strand
TTGAAAGTTAAATCACAATAATTCTTTAAAGTTGACATCACACAGTTCTTGATGTTTCAAGTATACAAAAGCCTTTTTTCAAGTCTCACACGACTCTGATTAGAGGTAGAGGTAGAGTAGATGGTAGATGGTAGATGGTAGAAAGTAGAAAGTAGATAGTAGAAGGTAGATTGTAGATGGTACATGGTAGATGTAGATTGTAGATGGTAGAGGGTAGATTGTATATGTAGATTGTATATGTAGATGGTAGATGTAGATAGTAGATGGTAGATGGTAGATGGTAGATGGTAGATGGTAGAGGTAGATGTTAGATGGTAGATGGTAGAGGTAGATGTTAGATGGTAGAGGTAGATGGTAGATAGTAGATGGTAGATGGTAGAGTTAGATGGTAATTGGTAAAGGTAGATGGTAGATGGTAGATGGTAAAGTTAGATGGTAATTGGTAGAGGTAGATGGTAGATGGTAGAGGGTAGATGGTAGAGGTAGATGGTAGGTGATATGTGGTAAATGGTAGATGGTAGATGGTAAAGGTAGATGGCAGATGGTAGATGGTAGAGGTAGATGGTAGATGGTAGAGGTAGATGATATATGGTAGATGGTAGTGGTAGAGGGTAGATGATAGATGGTAGAGGTAGATGGTAAATGGTAAATGTAGATGGTAGATGGTAGATGGTAGAGGTAGATGGTAGATGGTAGATGGTAGATGGTAGTGTTAGATGGTAGTGGTAGATAGTAGATGGTAGATGGTTGACGGTAGAGATGGATTGTAGATGGTAGAGGTAGATGGTAGAGGTAGATGGTAGAGTAGATGATATTGTTAGATGGTAGTGGTAGATTGTAAATGGTAGAAGGTAGAGAGCAGATGGTTTGGGTAGAGGTAGATGGTAGATGTAGAAGTAAATATAATCGCCTTACATGTAAACTCAGGGATGTAAAATATAACAACAATGCAATTAGTCAGGTGTTTAGTGTGTGTAAATTAGATTTAGAAAAATTGTTGATGCAAAATGTAAAACAATCTCAAAATATTAAATATGATATATGTTACTTAAACAGCTGCAGGTACAATCGAAATGTACACAACAAAGACCAAAAACAGCTAAAACAGCCAAAACACACAATGAAACAAAGTTTTAACAGCTAATAAAAACTCTTCAATTGCCGTTTTTTGCAAACAACTTTCCTTCAAAGTGCTATGAAAAATTATGAACGGTTAAATCGCAAGAATGCTTTGTATTTGGCGACACTCACTTATAGATATTTCCTATATGTGCACAGGGACCAGGCACTGTCACACAACTTTTTAAAGTTTTCAGCTGACCGTAACTGATAGAAAGGTGATTTTTTTCTGCATTGGAAAGACAACTGATTTGCGCAGCTTTTTTGTTCAAAGTATACTTTGAAAATATGTACAGTTTAGTGGGTATAGTGCATTGAATTTGCAAACACGCCGCTCGGTTTGTGCCTAGTGAGCAGCGACTTTGGCGCCAAGAAGCATAAGTCGCGATGTTTAAAAAATAGTGGTAATCTGGTACCGTCATTAGGTAACTGAACAACTGAGCTTTCCAACGAACTATAAAACACGTGTGTATGTAAAAAAAAATATATTATTTACGAACAAAAATCCAATGTTAACCAAAGGAAAGTTTGAATGAAAATATGAAGTGTCGGCAAGTCTTGACATATCCACAGTGCAAAAACTCTGTTGCTGTATAACAATTAGTTACATTGTTGTGTCATCAGTTCTTCAAGAAAATAAACACAAAAGTATATATTTTCCAAATGTAAAACATTTTTGTTAAAAAACAAAATGAAAAACTGCGACCCTGCTCCTTTCAATTGAAGCTGAATTGTTTTAACCTCTTAACCCTAAAATTGACATGTTATCATGTTTTGCACGTGCTGTGATAACAAATGACTCCACAGCTGGCTCATCGCCAAATAGTGACGAACTGGTTGTGAGGAATCTCGCAAGTGGAGATCACATTATGCATGCAGAAACCCTTACAAATGACAAAACACGATGTAAACTGTGCACTTGCCAAAGAAAATTTGTTTTTCTTTGGAAAGTCTACAGTTTACAAAAAATTTCGGCATTTGTAAACCAAATCCATCTAACGTCGTAAAGTTTTGACGTCTTTGTGAAACGGGCCCCTTGCATCAAGCATGTTAAAATTACGTCACGTCACATGCGCTTTGCAAATGGCTGACATAGTGAAATTGCTCGATGAACAACATAGAAAATGTGAGTAGATATTGCGGTTTTAAGATTCATTTTAGGTAGCATTACACATAAATTATCTTGGGTTTTTTGGCGAGGGGTTTGGACATAAAAATCTACGTTTTCAAACAGGACATGTGACAATTACAGCATTGTTGGGGCAGCTTGGATGGATTTTTTATTCAGAAAACCAAACCTGCAAAGGAAATCGCAGTTTTTAAACTATTATTGCGTTACTTGTCTGAGTTTTGGAGATAAAATTACAGTTGTGACATCTTTATATAACTATGTCAGATAGACAGACTGCCGTAAGTTTAGAATATGAAGTGTGAAGTAACCTGTTGTTTGTCGTGGTGGCATTGCATTCAGGGGATCAATCGAACCGTGTCATGTAACGTCAGAGGCCTTATAATAGTTCAATTGTGTATGTGTGTGTTTTGATTTTTATGTTGTGTTTTTTGTTGTTTTGTGCGTTTTTTAAAAACTTGTAGCGACCTTCAATAGCTTTAATTCGTTACAAGGATATTCTCACTTTAAATAATACTGGCTTCACTATGGACTCAATTCCCAATAAGCGAGCCAGGGCAGGTTGCTTGTGATTCTAAGGAATATTTTCTATTTTATGAACCCCTTGGGATTTCCGTAGTATAAGACCCCAGTAACACAATACTTGACAAATTGGGATCTTTTGCTGTAGCCTTTTTCTGTCGATCTCTTTTTCTCATCTGCTACTCCCTCGGTGTGCCTCTTGTACAACACATGGCAGTATAGCTGAAATATTGCTGAAAGCCATGTAAAAACTATTTCACCCACTCTATGTTATGTACTGATTGTTATCTATCTATTGTGGGAATTTTGTTGATTAATTTATGCTATGGATACAGCATTGAATATTACGTAAGATTGGGCAACACTGTAGTAAACGAGTTATTGTTTTGCGCCGCTTTGGCTCCAGATTTGTAACGGGATGATAATTTTTTTCTTTTTCTTGAGCAATAGACTCAATGCGCCGAATACGCGGTCGCCTAAGTTCCGCCCATAAACAAAATACCTTGATAAATAAAAAGCAGCAAACTATTTTCAACTGCAAAACACACAAGATGATTTTTTGGAAACCTCGTCCTGTATTTTCGTCAACAAAAGTCAACTTACTGCCGGTGAAATAATAAATAATCACATTTGCACCAATGTCTTTTTGTGCATGTCAAATTCTCTGCATAATGAAAAAATTCTGACCGGATCACAATAACGCTGCACACTGTCCAACTCATCCTACGGTATGCTCAATAACGCTATGTTCAATATCTTGCACCACGTCAAACTTGTGATTATCGTAATTGTCACAATTTGCGAAAAAATAAATAATGTAGTCGGTCATATTTTATTATTTTTTATCATTGTTAAGTTGTATTTAGGTCAATCACTGTAAATTACTACTGTACAGATTTAGGCGATGTTTTGTACGATATTACAAGTTATGTGAAAGGCCGAGGGTATCCTACTTCAACATTGATAGACTTATTATTTGAAGCGGAGTAAAATCCCTCTTGCTTGTAAATGATAGCCGAAATTCTGAGGTTTAGGGCACACTTTCTTTTATTTCATTTTTTACGGATTTTGGACAGCAATATTTCTGTCGGTAGGCAGTAAAATAAATGAAATTGTTATTTAAGATTTTTCCCCCCAAGAGTGTTTCATCATGAGTAGGGGGGCATAAAAAATAAAAACAAAACGTGAGTAAAGTCATCAACTGCTGGATTTTGTAAATATTAATTCTTTTAGGAACATTTAGAAGTGGTTGTACATAATTCAAGATTTCTTGGATGTCAACATCTGGTTTCTTCGTAAGTTAACGACGTTTCGGGGCGTATGCTTGCTCCTTCATCAGGTGATGTAAATATTATGATTTCTTTTTAAAATATGTTTTTTTTTATTTTAATTGTCGGCAGTATTTAAAAAAATTACAAATTTCCAATTATATTTTTTACCCACTGTCACCAAATTTACGGTCGGCGGATCCCTAACGCAAGGGGGAAAAGTGTGGCCTTACAGAAACAAAAGTAAGACAAGGGAGGTAACTTTCGTCCAAAGGTGTACAATATTCGGCGCATCGGCTCTAGATCTGATAGGGATCAATTGAATCATGTTATGTAACGTCAAAAGCCTTATAGTAGATTTAACCGTGTGTGTGTGTGTGTGTGTGTGTTTAACTTGTAGATCTATAGAGCCCTTTCATAGGCATTTTAATTTGTTACGAGAAGTCGTTACTTCCAAAAGTGGATATAAACTTTTGACACATTCCCCGTAAGCGAGCCCGGCATGTTTGCATTAAATTAACCCTAAAGTGCTGAGCGCAACATTGGCTCATTTTAATTTTCAAATTCTAACTGAAACAGACTGTTGAAAACATATCCTGCAACAGCACAAGGTGGTCACAGTTTTGTAACTGCATGGCTAAAATTAACTCTGCACTCTTAGAACTAACAAAGTATGTTGTGACTCCAAGGAATAACTTCTATTTTAGCCCTTCATGTATGTGTTCTTAGTTATTTATTTTGTGGATTCTGTCGATTAATTTACGCTTCGAATACAGTACAAGACACGTACACTGTCGACCTTTCTATCCCCATTCCAATGCTGAATGTGCTGAAAATAAACAAAGTAGCCTTGTTTGTCTGTTAAAAGGGTGCACTTATTGATCCTACTTCAACATCAGTGACCTAGGTCTTTGCAAACCAATTACATACAAAAAAAATATTATTAAACATAATTTGTTTCTTTTATTTAGTCTAAACAATACTTCAATTATAGCCTAGGTTTTGGGAAATTAATGTCACATAATATAGGAAACTCGGTATAAATTTAGTACCTTCTTCAAGTAAGGCCAAACTGGATAATTCTTATTTGGTTTACAGATTTTTTCATAAAATTTTTCGGTCGGTAGATCAGAATTTTTTGGAAAAAACAAACAAACTGCAGGTCTTTAGTTTTATTTAGGGTGGATGGTGGGTGAGATAACGCAGTGGTTAGTGTCCTGGACTTCGGACCAAGAGCTCCGGGGTTTTAAGCTTTCCTCCTGATAACCTTGCTGCTGCAATATAACTGAAAGATTGTTGTAAGCTGCGTTAAACCTTAAACCACTCACTTAATTATTTTATTAATTTCTGAGAAATACTGTGTCATCTACGAAAGAGCTTTTTTTTCAACTTTTGTGCTAACCCCCCAAATTATTTTTGTAATCAAAGCGAATGTTTAAGTCGGTTGTATGAAAATAATAATTGCCAAAGTGATATTATTGTTTTTTCCCACTTTTGGAAATTTGAGTTGATGGATCTATAAACCAAGCAAACAAAAAGTAATGCTTAATTTATCTTTAAGAACCAATATTTGTTTTAGCATGAAACCTATGATCTTAGGTCAAATTCAGGAGTGTATTACAATACTTCAAAATTTAATAAAATTCATACCTGTATTTTTTACAGTATTATGCATTAATAACAACAAGGCCCCATATAACTATGATGTCATGTATGTATGTGTATTTGTGTTGTCTACTTCCTACTAAACTTTATTCAAGTTACATTTATATTGTTTAGTGATTAATGAACTAAATCATGGAAGTTGGTTTGAATCCCTTGAAGTGGCTTAAAGTCATTTCATACAGTGCGGCAAGGCTGCAATGCTGTAACATAGTATCACTTTTGGTTTGCAAATACCTTTCAAAGCTCACATATTTTACTTCACCACATGAGTATACTGGTTATGCACGATTTACTCTTATACTAAACTTGATACCATGAGAAAACCAAAATACTGTTAAAACATAGTTCAATCTCAACTTGCTCACTCTGAAATATTTTGGTCATTGTGGTGAGAGGCATATATATATGTAATCATTTATTAAACATAAACAAGACACAGTTTGTAAAAACACGTACTTGCTTGTGACAGTTATGGTGTGTCACAAAGTTATGATAACTAACAACAAAAACAATAAAATATTAGAGAATATTAATTGTTTAATTTCTACAAATATATGACAAAGTTGGGTAAAATTAATTTGGTATGACATGGATGAGAGTAAAAGTGATACAATACTGCTCAAAACAGACAGAATTACATCCACGATACATATTTTCTGTATAAAGCATTATTGTGAAACTGACAACAGCTTTGGTAATAATGGCCTTTCTGTGACAATTTATGTCCCTGCTTCCCCGCCCAAAGAATTATTTATAAATTTCAGAAAGTAATTAAGGCCAAAGTAATTTTATTTTAAATATGGTTCTGATTTCTTGATGTTGCCTAGAAATAGCTATCAACCCTTCAAAACATTATGATCATGAGCACAAAAACAACTTGAATCATATCATGTACTACTTTCAAAAACATGTTTTTATTGATCACAATAGGATGTCAGGAAATAAATATTTCAGTGAAAGAAAATGAACTCTAAACTTACCTAACCTACCTTTTAATTTTGAAGAAATGTAATCAGAACAACAGTATTTATTTCTTTGGGCCTCCAGGAATTCTTTTCAACAAATTATCACAAGATAATTTTAACAACCCATTAACATTGCTTTAACGTTAAAACAAACAAATGTTGAGCTTGGGACTTAAATGGTTAATTAAACAAGGATTCTGACTAGGGGTGCAACGATACTTATGCCATGATACAATACATATTTTCATACACAAAACACGATCCGATACATATTTCGATATGAAATGATACAGCTATTTTAGAAAACCATTACAATAAAGCAACAACAATCATTAAAATCACCTTATATATTTAATTTCAAAATCTTCAGAGAGACAACATTTTCAATTTTCAACAGTCAACTCGTTTGCAAGACTGGAATTTTAATTTCACAAGGTAAAATAGTTATTTATCAATTTAAGTCATTTAGTAATATTTTAAACGCTTTTGTATCGATATTCACCTTCAATTGTATCGTGTATCGTATCTCAGCCCACGTATCGGGGTACATCTGAATTCCTGTGTATCGTTTCACCCTTAATTCTGACTACATCACCTAGCTGCAGCCAATGTGCAATTCAAAGTTAAAATATAAAACTGAGTGCTAGGTAAAGATTTATTCCTTTTTTAAATTAACTCTGTTTAGTAACATTATACTAAGGTGACCAGTAAAATATTAGTTGGTCCGGTGTTTTTATGAGACAGGTGGTCCTTTTGACTTGATTTTTAAAAACTGATGGAAACACTGAGTAAACAAAATGTTAGTTGTTATACATTGTTATAAGCAAACTAATATAAGACGAGATTACATTCTTTAGAAATATAGTGTGATAGTAGTTTCAGTTGTTCATTGAGATAAAAAAAATTAATAATCAAGTCTCAAAAAGTCAAGATTTGTTAATTGTGTAATCACTGGGTCAGAAAAGTTGTTTAAGTCTGTCATTTAGATCTCACTGTCCCATGTTTGCATTCATGCAGGCAGTGCCTTGTCTGATACACTGATAGTATTGCTCATTCTTGAAGTAACCATGATTAACTGTCAAAATTGGGGACATGCTTTGCAGTCTGACGTCTTCATTTCATTTGCAATGTTTAATTTTGGGGTTTATGGTTATATGTCGATGAAAAACCACATATTAGGCTAAATAAAAAAAGAAAATGTTGCTTGGGTATTGGTGTGCAAGTTAAAATTGTGTGCATCACATGCTTTAAATGATAATTTTAAAAGGTTTCCTTGTGTCTATTGACAGCCTATTTATGTCAATATATGTTGCAACTTATGTTGTTTTCCATACAACACAGGTTGACACATGTTGAGATCCATAATTAGTTTACAGTTTGACACATACAGGGATTTACGGGACGCAAAATCCTGCATCCCATACATATAAAATTTGACAATGGATGCAAATATTTTAACGTGTGTGTCCGAATGAATGCAACAAAACCACAAAATCAGTGTTCTTGCTGGCAATTGTTGTAGCGCAGAGATCGCTTTGGATGGATTGATGTAGAGTTTTACATGGCTTTCAGCAATATTTAATCTATATCGCCATGTGGTGTACAAGAGGCCACCGAGGGAGTAGTAGATGAGAAAAAGAGAATGACAGAAAGAAAAGCTACAGCAAAAAATCCCATTTTAGACGGCTTGTACGTTAAGCCTGAGGTTACTGGGGTCCTATTCCTTCCAGTGCCGGAGGACACTTACCGGAAACCCCACTGGGTAGTTTACAAATGAGAAAATTGTTGTAAACCGTGCACTTTTCAAAGAAAAACTTGTTTTTCTTTGGTAAGTGTAATGTTTACAACACTTTTGTCATATGTAAAGTGAACCCACTGGCTCAGTGTCTCATAATTCTTTTTTGTAACTGATCGGTTGAACCCTGCACTTACGGATCTTCGAGCAGGCACTCTACCGCTGCACCCCGACTAGTCTTGCTCAAGACTTGAAATGTTTATAAAGCCTTGTCGACAGTCTATAAAATAAGTCTAGGAGCTACTATGCACTCAGTATTCAGAAAAAGAAATACGGCTTTTTGAAAAAATTGTAATTGACATAAAGTATTTCACAGACTAAATTGTCACATATATTTCGAACAGAAAGGTGGAAAAAAGACAGCGGAAAGCAATATTATAATTCTTTTGAACAGGCCTAGAAACCAATAATACCATAGTATCACAGCAATATATATTTCTCACTTCACTTCAAATAAAATCACTCAACAATTGCTGGACTTATAAGTTCAGTTTATGAAAATAAACACATTTTTATGGTGAACTGTAAAGTTTCCAAACGTAAAATTTTGATTTGTGAAAGCTGAAGTTGTGATGTAACCACCTTTCTGATAAACAAGATTCCGTTACTAAAGGGCAAAACGTTGTAAACAACTTTTTTGGAGGAACGTACATTATTTACAAGGACTTTGGCATTTAAGCTTGTAATGTTGTAATGTTGTAATGTTAAAGAGATGTGCAGCATTTACAACGACATTTGACTCTGTAACTTTTTATATTGAAAGGCCGTCAAGATAACTACAATTTGGGTCTTCGTAACCGATCTCATCAGAGTTGTATTTCTTAAGATCACGAACTTCACCCAATTATATCAACTACATAACGATTTTGATGAAATCAACGCAAACTTGGGCATTGCGGTGGACAAAATGACAAGAGGTCGGTGCATCGATCCCTGCATGTTACACGTCCAACATGTTCGTGAAGCTAATTAAAGTTGCTGAATTTATTTTCACCAAATATCGACAAGGCAATCTGCTTTGATGTGAGAAGAAGATACAAGTGTGTCGCAGGAAAAGTAAGATATTAAAATCAAAATTAAATTTACAGTTAAAATGATTATTTAAAAAAAGAAGCAATCGTCGTGATTTTTAAATTAGAGGGTTTAATAATAAACGTTCGTTGGGACAAGTTGTGGGAAGATTGGTTAAGGTATTTGTGACGTCGTAGTATGACCAAAAGGTTTGGATTTCAAATGCCAAAAAATCAATGTAAACTGTGCATTTTAAAAAAAGAAAGCAGAAAAGTGCACATTTGTCATTGCTTTTGGCATTTGTAAGCCAACCAACTGGTCCAGTGATATGGTTTACAACAGTGTAAATCTACGACTGCTTTGCAAAACAGTAACCTGGATTTACTTAGATTTTCACCCAGTGAATAGAATGTGATGCACGACAGTAACACCCTTGCGTGACTAGAAAAAATGTATAGAAATTATTCAGCGGATTTCCATTATCATTCAGATGGTAATCCGCTGGATAGTTTCTGTATATTTTTCCAGTTCTGGCTTGCAAGTACGAACCGAACCTCGCAGGTTTTACTTCATCACGTAGCCAAATTGATGACACAGAACTTCCACTGAACTTTCGCAGAAGAACAGTTAAATTACCTTTAAAACGGCAATAAACTCCAACTTCCTTACCGAATCATCCTCGATAACCCAGGCCTTGATACTTTCATTACATTAAAACACTTACCCTGAATCTATTCGCCATGGTTGCCCTGATTTCAATTACGCTTTTTTAAAAACAGGCACGAGTTGCAAATCTTTCTGAAAAAAGCTTCTAGTTCTTGAACTCAACTTTAATTGTGTCCTAATCCTGAAAATCAACATTTCAGTCTATTTTCAGTATTTCTTTGATTTGTAGAAAATGCTCCGCATGCGGGCGATTTTCTTATCAAAGCATTTGATTGAGACGATGACGTAAATTCCTTATTTTGACCAATAAGTCCAGGGTATGCATTGGAGTGTAATAGACATATCATTCCCTACATTATCGAGGATGAACCCGGCTGAAACATGAAGATTATTGTCCCGCTTTTAGGCGATTGGTCTAGATTCAGTCGCATTTCACACCAAATGCACTGGTGCAGCTTTGTATAGGAACATAAATACATACTGTGTGATTGTGTTATGTTAGAACGCCTTAAATTGTCCCGAGCAGGCAATATAAAACCAGTCGCAGGATTTTTTTTTATATTTCTGTACTTGTGGAAATTTAATTAAATTTAACCCCTACAACAGTAAATATGTATACATTAAAGTTAAAACGTGACCACGTTTTGTTATTATAAACCTACCCTGTGATAATGTGTTTAAAACAGGGAGCTCTTTTAAACAGATCACCACAAGGTAGGATTTCTTCGATGTATTTAATGTGCACTGGTACACAAATAGCACGCGAATACATGTAGACTGGACCCGTTACTAAAAGCGATCTCAGATCTCAGACTGTCCTAGCGCAGAGATCGCTTTGGAATCGGTGCCATTCCTCACCGTTTCCAAATCGGTCTCTGCATTACGACAGTCGAACTCCACAGGTCATTGTTTCACAGATCACTTGCGGCAATCTTAACACTAATATCTTTTGAGATACTGGAACCTGGTCATAACTTATGGCTGCCTGGACGGGGAACGTAACGCACTTTGGGTAGAATATTGCACAATATATGCCCTAACTCACAAAGTTTTGAAACATGTTACGCGTATCCCTTTAACAACTCATGCATAATCAATATTTATTTCGATAAGCTCCCTCTTCGTGAATGTGAAAAATATTGTTGAGCTTCTTCTTCAACGACAAACAACCCGGCTAAAAAGTCCATGGAATAGCGTTTAAATGTATGTATGTTATTCATGCGAACACTTATTCTATCTACATACTTCTTACATAACCATTTCGGTGAAGAGACATTCAACCAGGGTTCTCGTTTATTGGTCGACTGGCGCATAATACGAGAAAACAATATTCTTAGAACGACTTAAATTCTCTGAATCACAAACGCCTCAGAATCGACTCAAAATGAAAACCATGATAATTCAACAGGCTACATATTAGTCTTCGACAAATTCAACCCTCACCTTATCAAAGAGAAACTAGAAGTGTTTCTCGCTGCCGCAATATAATAAGCGAGGGACGGCAGAAAAGGTATCAATACTAACGTCTTTATCATCACTCCTGGGACTCTGTCGCTTGATCATAGCTGAGGTAAAGGTGTTAGTATCGACTCCGAGGAATAATAAAGACAGCGAAATCCATACGCTCAATTTGTTCCGTAATAGAGAGGAATATTTCCCAATATCTTATGCTTATATTATCCTTTCGCGATTCGATTTATTTGCTCCAGTAGGGTCTGTAAGTGAACATTTATCATTCGCGGTGTCTGGTAATTGTGTGTCGGGGCAGTGTAGTCTACGGTATTAGACACGAGTAATAACGAAAAAAACAGCCAAAGGAACTGCGGTTTTACGATTCCCATATGTCCTTCTATAAGTAATATTATCCGAGGGACCTTGGCCCCGTTCCTCAAAACGACCTTAATTTCAGTTGATCTTAAGTACTAAAATATAACATTGGCTTACGACTGTCGTAGCGCAGAGATTACTTTGGAACC